>ML370445.1:88518-131885 GCA_005239525.1 Nicotiana knightiana | reverse complement strand
GAAGTTAGTTGGCTTGTTGGGGGGGGGGGGGATTTCAATGAACTCCTAAAAACCAGGGATAAGTTTGGGGGTACTAGCTTGAACATTAATAGAAGTAACAGATTATGGAAATGCTTGAACGATTGCAAATTAGTTGATCTAGGTTTTAAGGGAACAAAATATACTTTGTCTAATAAAAGATACACCAATAAGCATGACCTAATCCTTGAAAGACTTGCTAGGTGCTTTTTAACTTATGATTGGATAGAGGAGTTTCCTGAATCAACTGTTACCCATCTTCCTAGGACCAACTCTGATCATTGTCCTCTTTTTTTAAGTCTAATCCAGCAAAGTCAGAGCAGGTCCAACAAGCCTTTTAAGTTTGAATCTATGTGGAGCAACCACCCTAACTTCCTTACTTTTGTGGAAGATAGTTTTGCAACCAATATTGATATCCTGAAAGCTACCTCTGCTTTTACCAATAGGGTGACTGATTGGAATAAGCATGTTTTTAGCAACATTTTCCATAGGAAAAAGGCAGATCCTTGCTAGACTTCCTGGCATCCAGAAGTCCAATGCCTACCCCTTTAGTATTTCCTTCAGGAGCTTAAAGTGGTTGTTTTTTCCAACTGCCAGGAAAAGTGTGCCACAACATGCAGTGCCATTTTAGGTATCAAAGGTGCTAGAGACTTTGGGAAATACCTAGGTTTTCCCTTCTTCAACAAAAAGCCTAGGAATAATGACTTCCAATTCATCATAGATAACCTCAACAGTAGAATGGCAGGGTGGAAATCCAAGTTCCTGAATATGACTGGTCGAACCACTCTGACCAAATCTTGCCTTAGTAGCACTCCAAACCATGTAATTCAATACATCCAGTTACCCTCCCTTATTACCAACCAAATTGACAAAATTCAAAGGAATTTTATTTGGGGTACAACTTCTACAAAAAGAAAGCTACACATGGTCAAGTGGGCCACTGTCACCATACCAAAAAACAGGGGAGTGTTGGGCCTCCAGCAGGTCCATCTAAATAACAAAACATGCCACATCAGTCTTGCTTGGAGACTCTACAATATCACTACCTCCATCTGGGCTAGGGTGCTCATAAGAAAGTGCCGTAGTGGAGGAAGGAACAGGGCTAAGGCTAAGACTAGGACCTGGAAATGTGTTCAGGAAGGCTGGACGGTTTGCACTAATTGCACTAGAAGGGTGGTTCGCAAAGGGGATACAACTAGATTCCTTACTGACACATGGCTTCCCAAGATGCAGCCACTAGATAAAATCCTTAATGGTCCATGGCACCAGAAACATGAACACCAGGATAAATGAAGTGTACTCCAGTGGGGTTTAAGATTTCACCTTCATTCCCTACCCAATCCCCCATGACATCAACATGATAATCCAAAACACTTTCATTCCCACCTCCACCTCTGTTGAGGATAAGATATTCTAGAACCTTAACCCCAATGGCATGTTTAGTACCAAATCGGTTTACTCCTTCCTTGATGCACTAATGCACAATGACACTTCTAATGAATACCACTACAACACAATTTGGAAACTAAAGACCCCCAATAAGATTAAGTTCTCCATATGGCTCATGCATCAGAACATGCTGCCTATAGGGAACCATTTACACCACATTAGCCTGAGAATTAATCCTAACTGCTACTTCTGTGGTTCTGCCATAAAAGACATAAACCACATCTTCTGTGAATGTGCTAGCGTCAAAGGGTTCTGGCGGCAATTGCTGCACCAGTGCAACCATAAGCCTAACCTTAGTGTCAATTCATTTTCTATGTCAAACTGGGAAGACATATGGCATAGGCTTCAAAATGTGAAATACAATGATTGCATCAAATGGAAACAACTATTGCCCTTCTGCATCTGGGCCATCTAGCTCACTAGGAACTCTAATGTCTTTGAAAAGAAAAGAAATCACATTATTGTACACCAAACAATTGCAAAGGTTGTTGAATACCACCATGTAACAACCACATCTAGGCATGTTATAACCAAAACCACCTTATACCTGAAGTGGCAACTACCAGATAGGGGCTTCTATAAGTTGAACATTGATGGGGTTGCGGGCCTTAACACAGGGAAATGGGGTATTGGAGGGGAGGGGGTATTCAGAAACAACAGGGGTGACTGGGTTTTAGGCTTCACGAGGGGACTCCAAAACATTGATAGTCTTAGGGTAGAGCTCCATACCCTATGGTTGGGGCTAAAACTAGTTCTCGATCAAGGCTTGTCACCTATTGTGATTGACACTAACTCGAAAGTGGTGCTGAAAATGTTAAAGCATGGTAACTTAACTCACAACTCCATAATTTCTGAATGCAGGTATCTGATGGAGCAGCCGGGGAGCTCAATCATAGGCCATAGCTACAAGGAGCAAAATCAAGTGGCCGACCTCCTCGCAAAGGAAGGAGTTAAGGAAATTTTTGACAAGACCCAATTTTTGGAAGTTCCTCCGGTGTCTGCAAATAATGCAGTGTGGACAGACATCTTAGGAACTGTTTTTGAAAGAAAAATTAATGTCTGTAATATTGATATAATTTTGTGAATGCTTATATATATATATATATATATATATATATATAAAGTATCCAATTAACCAAGAAAAAATGAAAACCCGAAAAATCCGACAAAATCGAACCAATCCAAATCGAAATAGTTGGTATTGTTTGATTTTGATAAAAAATGAACCAACCCGATCCATGTACACCCTACTAATCAATTAAGTATTTACTCTAAGCTGCGCAAGGGCAACAAAAGACTGACGATAGTCGTCAGGAATTATATTGCACAAGTTGGAATGAACCTTCTTCATATATTCTCTTAGGAGGATAGAAAAAGATCAACAGCCAGTGCAACAAACCAAAGAATGAGAGTATCCTGTGGGAGCCTGAATACAAGGGGCAGCAAGAAGGTTATCCCTTAGAAAACCTATATCCAAATTAATTTGGACTGAACCAAATAAGCACCAAAAATACTGGAGAAGCTCAGAGTGAGAGTGCTAATCTAATAGAGCACTCAAAAAGAAAGACAAAAAACATTTGTTCCGTAAATAATTGGGACTATCATATCACTTGATTCTATATTCATATATCGTCCGAGAAAACATGAGATTTGGTGAGCGGCAATTGCAGAAAATGACGAGCAATGAGACCAAAAAATTTAGAAACCCAACTTATTACATAAAAATTGAAAGCTGCAAATAGAACACTATCCTAGCCACAACTCCCATAAGAGAATGAGACTGTATACTCTAGAAAACCTTTCTTCAACTCTTTGACAGAAGACCACAGGTAAAACGGAACCTCTGCTGGACTTTTAAAAGCTGCACAATTTGGTATAACCATGAAATACCTTTATCCTACTAAATTATGGTTTTTTTCTTTTGCTTTGGAATGTACTTTGTCTTAGTAGACTTATCAGGCTTCTGCCTAAACTTGACTTTAGTGTTGCCATTGGACGAAAAACTAAGATCTCCAGTATTTGCCTGCTGGTTGTCAGCTTTGATAAGAATACCATGGTCCTGATCATCTGATGGCAGGGCTGCTTCTGAACTGCCATTTTGCGTGTCGGACTGTCCTGAAACCTCAGTGTCATCGGAAAGGACTAATCTAACATGATCTCCCATGATTGCCTCCTTCCATCCTACATTAATTCAGACCAGTCAGACTAATATGAAGCTGATAATAAGTAGGTAGAAACCAAGAACGGGAGATGAATAAGAGCATAGAAACATACTCTGAGATAGAAAAGCTTTCGCAGAAACACTGCAAAATCCCAGACCTTGATGAACATTTCCATCTGAAATCTGACATGTGTAATTCTTACTCTTGCCTGTAGGGTTGTCCATCGAGCATAATCGCAAATTATTTTCAGTGGAGGAAGTCCGATTGTCCAACTTTCCAGAGATCACATCCTCTCCAGGATCTAGTCGTCCACTTCCATGCCTGCTCACAGGCCTCCAGAGCTTCACAGCTGCTCCATTTGACCCAGCCTGAAGAACATCATGCTTTGCTGGCTTCTGTACATAATTTAACTTTTGTAGCATGGCTGGCTCTCTTTCGACAGTAGGACAGTTACCCAGTACATGAGTGCTGCAATTTTTCATTGGAACAGATATAGAACCAATCATCACTTCACAGTTAATCTGATTTTGATCAATTGCCTCTTTCTGCGGATCCAGCCTTAAGCGCTCACCATTTTGCACTTTTATTTTTCTTGTCCAAATCTTACTGCCATTAACAGGGGCACCTCGGTCTTTAATAACTCCATGCTTCTGTACTGGTTCAAGTTTCTGTACTTCATGATTCTGGTTGTTACGAAAACCATTTCTCCCTGTTCTTTGTGATTTTGCGACTTGCCACTGGGTGTGGGGGAAATGCCGTCGACTATTTGCAGACACTGGTGGGGGCTCAACATCCTGAATTTCGACCAGATCCAGGTGCGGATGAGAGATATTTAGTTGGGCTTCAATGTCCATATTTTCATTGTTAGAGAATTGAACAAGTTCAAGGCAGGAGGAAATATCATCAGATACTTCGGGAGTACTAGAACTGGAATCAGATACTGCCGCTGAACGGACAGAAGATTCTGCTACTGGACCTTCAAAAGAATCAGCAGGTACCTCCAAATCTCCCCTTTCCCAATTTGATTGCTCTCTTGCTCTCTGTTCCTTCTGCCTAAGCTTTTTCAGCTTTTTCCTTTCCAACAGCTCAGCTTGTCTACAAGAAAACAAGAATAATAGTGAAAATGAGCTTCTGTAACTGCACAACTGAAAATATAATCATGTATCTTATTCTTTTTTTGATAACTGAGAAAAACCCGAGGACTAGTGACGGACGATTCTAAACTCAACAGATAATGGGCATTGCTCCTCTACCTTCTCTACTTAAATACCAAGCATTTGTCTGCAGCAGCCAGTAGGATTTGAACGATGACCTGCATCACATGTTGTGCTCTTACCACTAGATCAATGCCCTGGAGGCAAATCATGTATCTTATTTTATTTTCATGTAAGTGATAACAAATCTTTAGTTGTTAAGCATGTAAAATATTTTCCCCTTTGATTTGTGTCTCACTCTATCCCTTTTTCTCTGCTAACAACTTTCAGCCTCGAACTCTTGACCTAGTGGCATGAAGAGAACTCTCTCAACAACTATGAACAAGAATGGCTGGTTCAGTCTCACTCTATCCCCTTCCGGAAATGCTAAAAAGGCTATTGAAATCTCCTCATTATTTATTTTCCAGACTTACAAATCAGTTGCCAAGAACAAGTAGCTATGAAACCAGAGGAAATTATTGGCCACATTAATAGGAATATATAAATGTCAACATCACCAGTCCTCAAAACATGTGAAAATGGCTCTTTATCTCCATATACCATTTCTGGGATTGAGAACTAAATGAAAAGCAATCTGCTTCAAGAAAAGAGGGACTAAACTCCAAGAGCATAACTTCGCAGCATATAAATCTGTTTACAAAAATAGTCACACCTCGAGTATGTAAACGTTTTCTAACACTTCATTCCATAAAATAAAAAGAATACCACTTTATCAATTATTGACTACCTACTAAGAACATAACAAATATGATGATCAGTAAAAGCCATAATTTCCTAGTGGGACACATGAAAAGGCAATATTAGAGAATGAGAATTCCAATAAAAAGTGCCTCACCTTTTTTGAGCGGCTTCTTCCTCCTCAAAAAGCAACTTCTGGCATCTCATAGCTTCAGCATCTTTGTCTGCGAACCATGCTTTTACCTGGGCATAACAGGACACAAGTCACTGTGCACGTTGGTTTAAAGGACAGGATCAGTCTGATACGAGAAAATGGAAAAATAAACAGAGAATGCTTTGCACAACTATTCCAAAATATATCAAAAAATTAACCTAGAAACATTCATTTCAATGCAATATGCTGGTGCACGGCGTTAATATTTCTATAGACATGTGCGCATAGACAACATAAAGTTAGCTAGTTCTCAAGAAATAAAGAAAAAAAATTAAGAGGTATGGGAGAAAGAACTACCAGTTTCTGTTCAAAAAGGAAGCTAGCGCAAGCAACCAAGTTTTTCAACTCGAGACCTTTTTTGGCAGCATACCCGTCAAAAACATATTTTTGCACCAACTCAGCTGTTCCAGCACATAAAAATGTTTTTTCGCTAGCATCATCAAGGATGCTAAATAATTCCTGAGAGGTAATTGGAAGCTTGGAAGGTTCACCTTGGATGACTTCCTGCAAATTAACTATGAGCATTATTGGCTCTTCTGCTCACTTCTCTTTTGTCGGGGAAAGGCATCGATAGCACTTGACAGGAAGTTGAAATAGATTACTTACCAACAAAGCTAAACCAGCCTTATAATAATCTTGAGGATGAGCCCAAATCACCATCTTTTGCAGAGATGTTGCCAGGTCATTAACAAGTGAAGATCCAGCAAGGTCCTGAAAGACATTATCAACCACAAAAATGATCCTTTTTAAGTTTAAAGATCAGCAAATGAAACGTTCGAATTTCCTAGCGTACTACAGTCCAACAGTCACTTTAAAGAAAATTTTACCGCCAGCGTACACTTATTATAAACAAGCTAGAGATTTCTAGCATGAGTAGACATTTATATGAAATAAAGAGATAGTTTGAATAAAAAATAGATCCTTTAACTACTTGTGTGATAATATTCAGCCTGCTACCTCTCTATAAAGGGAAATGGAACCAAGTGCAAGTTGCCAAATATAAGAATTAAGCTGTAATTTCTCATAGAAAGGTAGAACATGCAGAATACAAATTGTCAACTTCACATATATACGTCAGAGATGTAAGAAGCACCTTGTAGCACATCACCAATTATCCTACTACAATCACTGCAAGCAATTTGATGATCAATGGTTGATTTTAGATGATCTTCACATTTGTCTCAAATTTGCATCTTTTTGGATAAGGCCGAAATTTGCATGTTAAAAAAACACATTTCATATTCCAGGCGAACAAATACCTAAGACAGGTAAAGTGAATCTGGTACTTACCTTTATTGAAACATCATGCAATGATACAACTTCCTTAATCTCGTCCACTGAGAGCTGCATGTAGTTATGCAAACATAAATAGCCGTATGGAACAAAGGACACTGAACAACACTACAGAGAAAATTTAGGGAGGGAGCAGAGGGGAGTACCTTATCCCAAAATGCTCCCAGCAGATCCCTATATTTGCGAGATTCCTGCAAAATGTGAACATATAATAAGATGCACATGTAGCACACCCATATTCAAATTATTGACAAGCAAACACAACTGCACTAAGTTTTATAACAAAACATTGTAAAGGTCACCAGAATGGAAATTATATTGGAAAAAGGTGGTTTACATATGCAAAACAGTAAACCTATAACTTTCTCGAATAAAACAAAGTTGTTATTCTGAAAGTATAAAGTAATATAAAGGAAAATGACATCTAAAGATACCTTATCAAAGTTTAAAGCTCGACGATGCAGACGCATATGTCTCCGATAATTTATAGGGGCATAAAATTCCCGAGAACATTTTTCACACTTCTGAAGTTTTAACGGTGTTAGCATAGGCCAACCACCAGCATTATCTGCACAAAGAACCACATAAACCAAAATCAATCCTCATGGCTTCAACTGTAGCTCCATAGATAACCAATTTTTAGTCCATTTCATGTACTTGAAGGGTTCTGCCTCTAACACACAAAAGACAAGTACTGCCAAAAGCTTGACATTCTTTACCACCACAAGGTTTTCAGACCTATTGAAATATTGGTGACTTACCTGACTCACTTATCTAATATGCTCAAAAACCAAGAGAAATGATGTACGCTATGAATGCAGCCATTTTTAGACGTTACTTTGTTACCTTGCTGCTCTAAACCATGAAGCAGTTGAAACCATTGGACAGGACCATCCCCTGTTCTTGAGAAAGAAAAAAGAGGCTCCTTGCCTATGGCTTGCCTAATCAAAGTATCAAGTGAATCATTTCCCTCATCGGCTTTCATTGCAGTTGGAGTACCACCTATTCTGAGCTTTGCAACCGACATGTATTCTCAGTTAATGGCTCATAAATTGAACTGTAGAAGAAGTTATCAATTAGATATCGACAATCCAAATTAATATCGCATATTCTGCAGCACGAGTCAGATATATCTGTACATGTTTCTGAGTTGTGCTTGTGTAGATATACTATATCTTCATCATGGCAGGCAAGAACGGCAAAAGATATGTGTTTTTTACAGCAGAAATAAAAAAAGAGGCAAGAAAAAAGTAGCAAAGATGAACACAACTTGTATCTTTAGAAATAACCTGGAAGAGACACTACTCATAAATATTGAAACTGAAAATAAAATTTTTAAAACTGTACTCATAAATTGAAGATACAATCACAGAATGCCACTAAGTTACGAAAAATTGCAGCAAACAAATGGGAAGAAAAGAAGAAAACACAGAATTACTTGCATGAACAGCCACAATGTTAAAACATCCTGACCTAAAACAAATATATAGCAAATCCAAAACATCTGGAAACTAAAAGAGTAAGCAAAATAAAATTTTCTACTTTGCTGATACCTAGCTCAGTTATTCTACTAATTGTCACTCAGAAGCATAAATTATTTTCGGCAGGCTCCTGAGATCAACATAAAGCAGAAGATATTCTAGAACTGATTTGTTTCTCAGACGGCTCCTACCCGGGAACCAGGCCTAATACTTATTTCACTAATCAAAAAGAGGTTCACTTCTAAAGGATTTTGGAAAAACTCTTAAGTTGAACTCTAATCCAAAGATGCAGACCTTCTTTGAAGTTTTTCTGGATAGCCACAAATAGGCTAACTAAAAAATTCAACCCTACGTTGAAGCAGAAACAAGCCTGATGATTAGCTTTACAAACTCAACTTATCTACCTTGTTAGCTTTAGAAGTTTAGGCATGCATTGCTCATTTGACAGATTAATTTTCGAGTAGTAAATGAGCAGCTGATCCCAAATGTGCATATTTAATTTGTATTTAATTATTTAGCAAGCCTACTTCCACTGTCAACAACTACTACATTGTTTGAAAATATTCTTTCAATCGTTCCTGATAATATTCTTTCAATCATTTATGATGCAATTGACTCTGTGAGACCACTAGTACGCTAGCTCGTTTTACAACCGAAGCAATTCATGCAAGAAAGATGGTTTTTCCAGCATTCAACCAGCGGAACTTCTCTTTCTTTTCTTTTTCTTAATGCACCTAGAAGAAGAGTTTCGAAAAAGCAGATATCCTATCAACAAGTGAATAAATGGAAAATTTAATGGTTAAAAGGCAACGGGTCACAAAAAGAAGGCT
Organism: Nicotiana knightiana; assembly: GCA_005239525.1. NCBI lineage: Eukaryota > Viridiplantae > Streptophyta > Magnoliopsida > Solanales > Solanaceae > Nicotiana > Nicotiana knightiana. The sequence goes on along the minus strand of ML370445.1, from coordinate 122,546 downwards.
AGATAAGAAAAACACCTATCAATTTTTCACCTTCTATAGTATAGATGTAATTGATCTCGAACAACAGTCTCTCATAAAAGGCCAAGTACAGTTGACTTTTATTGGTACAGCTGGATTTCCTTGAACATCTCAACAAGAAAAGGTTTACTGCTTTATGGTGAAGTGTACACCAGTCCCTTTAACTAACTTGAAATCCTGAAGATCCTTACCCTGTATGCTTATTGAATAGGTGGACAGAAGTAGAAGAGAAACTAAGAGGTAAACTTTGTGCTATCAAATAATCAGTCTTGTTAACCATCTCCATGAAAATAATATACTGTTTATACAGAACAGAGTTTTCTTAATAACTTCCTTAAATATCCCAACCAAATCTTAAATGTACTTTTAAGGCATTAGAGTCCATCCTTTCCAATACAATTAAGGATTCCATATGATCAGACAAGATACACAAATGTTAGATAACGAAATCAGTTGTCAAAACTAGTAGCTCACCTAATCTTATTTCTAACAACAGAGCCTATTTTCATATTATCCTTCTTATGTAAGATCTTCCTTCCTTTATTACTTTATCAAAGAAAAAGTAAGATTTTCCTTCCTAAAGATTATGGTTAGGAATCATACCTACAGTAAGGATTATTAACCATAATGTTTCAAAACTTCTTATTATTACTTTTATAACAGAGAAATACCCAAGGGCCAGGGTGCACAATTTACAACCTGGTCGATAATGGCCTTGTTCCTCTAACCTTCTCCACTTAAATACCAGGCTTTTGTCTGCGGCAGTGTTCTAACCTATGACATGCGCCTAATCAACACATCACATGTGGCAATCTTACCATCGGACCAAAGGCGAGGTATTCAACTTGTTACTGTATCTCAAAGTATCATTCCTAATAGTGAGGTTTGCAGCATTCACCATCAATTATGATTTCAAAAATGACTCATAAAGGCGGATTACAATAGTTAAATTTGTACACCGGGCTCAAATGTTGAATTCAACAGCATTTAGAATAAGAAAATAAATTTTTTTTAAAAAAGCTCCATGTTCCATCACCAATGCAGAATGAGAATCATAGTTACTAATTGATAAATTCGCATTTAAGCGCACCAAAATTTAAACTTTCTTCAGTAGTTTAATACACTGCTTAGGTTGCTATAAAAATTTTATACAGTTATACAACTTCTACACAGTAAAGCAACTCATAGAACTAATATAGTTCCAATAAAAATAAATGAGTAAGAGTCTATGATATGAATAAAATAACAAAGCAATGACAACAGGTACATTAATATCAGATCAAAGTAGAGCTAACTTGATTAAAAAGAAACAAAACGTGCGTCAAATTAGGGCTTGAGATGACGTGATCCGTAATCGGCACGTGCTGGTAAAAAACATAGAAAAAGAATACTCCTTAGTAGAGTTCAGAATACATACCAGTGCCGCAAAAGTATCGAGGGATCACCGGCGGTCGGAGGGATTGAAAATCGCCGGTAGAGAGAAAAAAAAGACTATGTGAATATATGTATGAATGTGTGTATAGCTGGAGCCTTTATATATATATATTGGGAGAGGAGAGGAGGAGTCGGCGAAATCTGCAGAGGGACCAAATGGAGGGAGAGTGAGAAGTAGGGAAAGTGTGAGAAATTAAAGGGAGAATATATTATGTAAAGTCGCAAAACTATGTAACCTTTTGGGCAACTATGGCAAGTAAAACATATAGTATTTACTAAATCTATTGTTGAATTCCAAAAATATTTCGACTTATTTCATTTTCTTACATTGGAATTCAGGAAAATAAACATTAGAATTGGAAATATTTTGTGATCATCAAGAAAAGAAATGTATTAGGTTCACCTAAACTTATTTAGTAATTTTATGCTCAAACTATGTATATGTAATAAGAAATTCGCATAAATATTTATAAATATTTGATTGTATTTTCAATTATTATTGTATATTAACTTGAGGCCTACGTAGAAACCCATAAACTTCAAATATTAGATCCGCCCTACATTTATCAATTGTTTGTGACTATTTGATTTTATTTCTAAGAGCTTCTCTTTTATATAAAATTATAAAAGCACGAATACAATGTTGATATACTAAAATAACCTTAAAATAATTTCACTAAAGGCATAAGAAGAGGACACAACTGGAATACTGCACTTAAAATAAAGAGTTCCACCGGGAACTAGGTCACAAAATCGAGGACAGCATCGCTTTAAGGCAAGAGGTCGTGAACATGTTCCACCAAGGGCATTTGAGAGAACTGATGAGCGATCGAGGAAGGGCAAACTTCGCTCGAGGACGCGAACAGCATCTGGGTCCGCCAAAGCCACCCTCCTCAGCCCGCACCATCCAAATGATCATCGGAGGAGGCGGCAACTCATCAATCAACAACGTGAAGTTCACAATCACCCATAAGCTGAAACGATCAATCACCCATGAACGGTATGACGAACTCGGAGAAAGTATCATCTTCGGTATACCCACGGTTTGACCTTTCCTCACTATGATGCTCTTGTTATTACTTTACGTATTTTAGATTCTGATGTAAAACGCATTATGGTCGACGACGGAAGCGGCGCGTGCATTATCCACCCTCGATTTCTCGCACAAATGAGGCTCGAAGATAGGATAGTGCCACGCTGCATCACACTAACAGGTTATAACAATGCAGTTGAGCGGACGTCCGGAGAAATCATGCTACCCGTTCTGGCATGTGGTGTCACTTTGGAAACTATGTTCCACATTATGGATCAAGACATGGCGTACAATGCCATCATAGGATAGCCTTAGATACACGCCATGAGGGCCATCCCCTCCAGCTTATATCAGGTTGTCAAGTTTCCTACCCCGTGGGGAGTATTCAGCATCCGTGGCGAGCAACGCATGGCCCAAGAATGCTACTGCATCGCCCAAGACTGCATATACAATCAAAAATTGTATGTGCAAAGGCGAAGAAGCATAGCAATTAATGAGGTCGAGATCAGATGATGACGAAGGAAAAGATGTCATCAAGGACCCCGAAGTCGTGGAGGCTACGGGGTCAAATGTGGAGGACCTCGACTCTGTGCAACTCGATAAAAACGACCACAGCAAAAAGGCCTATATTGGCCACAAGCTCCAAGAACCAGGTAAATTTCATCAATTCTTGGCTAACAATGCAGACTTGTTTGCTTTTTCCCATGCAGATATGCCAAGTATCCCAAAGGAGATAGCAACACACAAGTGACCTATTTTATCCGCGAAGAGGTTGAAAAGTTGTTGGAAAACGGCTCCATCAGAGAGTCAAAATACCCCCAATGGGTCGCCAACATGGTTATGGTAAAAAAGAAGAACGGGAAATGGCGGATGTGCGTAAACTTCACGGATCTAAACAAAGCATGCCCAAAAGACTCATTCTCACTACCCCATATTGACCAGCTCATCGACGCAATGGACGGGCACGAGCTGCTAAGTTTCCTCGATGCTTACTCAGGTTACAACCAAATCCTCATGGAGGAAGAAGATCAGGAAAAGACCATTTTCATCACCCACCAAGGGACATACTACTACAGGGTGATGTCGTTCGGATTGAAAAATGTCGGGGCGACATATCAGAGGTTGGTGACCAAAATGTTCAATGACCAGCTCGGAAACACTATGGAAGTATACATAGACGACATGCTAGTCAAATCCAAAAGAAAAGAAGATCACATCGACCCTTTGAGGGAGGCCTTCGACATACTCAGACGGTATGGCATGAAATTGAATCCCGAAAAATGCGCCTTCTGTGTAACCTCGGGAAAATTCCTCAGCTTCTTAGTATCACAACGAGGCATTGAGGTCAACCCAGACCAAATCAAAGTTATAGAAGGAATACCGGAGAACTTGACCAACAATAAGCATGTGCAGAAGCAGACAGGCCGTATAGCCGCCCTGTCAAGATTCATCTCACGGTCTTCTGGTATGTGCCACAAATTTTTTGACATACTCAAAAAAAAAAAACGGACTCCAATGGAATTCTGAGTGCATCGACGCCTTAAAGGAACTAAAGGCATACCTGTCTTCGCCCCCGCTGCTTGCTAAGGCAAAACCCGAGGAACATCTCCTCATCTACCTAGCCGTGTCCGACGTTGCGGTAAGTGCAGTCCTGATCCGAGAAAATAAAGGTACGCAATCTCCAATCTACTATATTAGAAAAACTTTGGTCGACGCTGAAACGAGGTACCCCCACCTCGAGAAGCTAGCCCTAACCTTGGTCGTAGCTTCACAAAATCTTAGACCTTATTTCCAGTGCCACCCCATCTCAGTAGTCACAACTTTTCCTCTAAGGAGTATCCTGCACAAAACCCGAGTTGTCAGGCAGGTTGGCCAAATGGGCCATAGAATTGAGCGAGCACGATATAACCTATCAGCCGCGAACGGAGATAAAGTTGAAAGTACTTTCCGACTTCGTTGCCGACTTCTGTGAAAAAATAATGCCCGAAGTCGAAAGGGAAGTCGCCAGTACTTCCCCCAAAATACATGATGTATGGATTTTGTACACCGATGGCGCCTCTAACGCGTCAGGATCTGGATTGGGGCTCGTGCTCGAGGTCCTAACAGGTGAAATAATTCATTAGTCCATACGGGGCCCTGATATGACTAATAATGAGGCTGAGTATGAGGCCGTGATTGCAGGGTTAAAATTGGCACTCAAATACGGAACACGACAATTAGTCCTACGATGCGACTCACAACTCGTCGTCAATCAAGTCACAGGGACTTTCCAAATCAAGGAACAAAGGCTACAAAAATACCAGGTCGAGTTCTGCAAACTGTTACCCGAGTTCGACGAATGCCAGCTCGACCAAATACCTCGAGCATAGAACGTCGAAGCGGACGGCCTCGCCAAACTGGCGGCAGCCACTAAAGCATAACTAGAGAAGGGAACTTGGTCACTCTCTTTCATTCGTCGATCGATCAAATCGAGGTACGAACTATTAACCTAACTTGGTACTGGCGCAATCATATTTTCGCGTACCTGCAGGACATCGTGCTTCCAAATGATAAAAAGAAGCCCAAAAACTTCGAATGCAAGAAACAAGGTATAGCGTCATAAATAACGACCTGTGCAAAAGGACGTATGGAGGCCCTCTAGAAAAATTCTTAGGACCAAACCAGACACGACGCATCCTAGAAAAGGTCCACAAAGGTCACTACGGGGCCGATACCGACAATCGAGCCCTAGTCAAATGCCGCATACGAGAAGGCTACTACTGGCCCACAATGAAAAAGGAAGCCGCTGACTTTGTTAAAAAATACGAACCATGCCAAAGATACGCCCCCATGATCCACCAAGCGGGCAAACACCTCCACTCAGTCACCTTGCGCTAGCCCTTCATCAAATGGGGAATGGATATTGTTAGCCCCCTCCCAGCAGGACGAGGTAATGTGCGAATTCTTTTAGTTTTAACTGACTCTTTTTCTAAGTGGGTAGAAGCAGGTGTGTTCGCCCAAATACGCAAGCAAGAAGTGATCGCCTTTATATGGAGGAACATTGTATGTCGTTTCGGCATCCCCAAAGAAATCAGTTGTGACAATGGAGCTCAGTTAACGGGAAACAAGATCGTCGAGTTCTTCGAAAAATGGCACATCAAAAGAATAATCTCTACGCCATATCATCCCGCAGGCAACGGACAAGCGGAATCCTCCAACAAGTCAATATTGAATATCATGAAGAAGAAGAAGCTCGATAACGCCAAGGGACTGTGGCCGAAATTGCTGCTGGAAGTGCTATGGGCATACCGCACAACTCCAAAGATAAGCATAGGAGAAACATCATACTCACTAGTATATGGGACTGACGCAGTGATACCGGTCGAGGTTGGAGAACCAAGTCTAAGGTACTCACATGAGAGTGGGCCAAGCAACGATGAAAGCAGAAGGCAAGACCTTGACGAGGCCAAAGAACGAAGAAACATGGCTTACGTAAGAATGGTAGCCCAGAAACAACATGTAGAGCGGTACTATAACAAAAAATCCAAGGTCAGACCACTGAAAGTTGGGGACTACGTACAAAAAGCCAAAACACAGGCAAGCAAGGATCCACGGGAAGGAAAACTGGGAACCAATTGGGACGGCCCGTACAAATTAACGACGGCAGCAAGCAAAGGATCGTTTCTAACTAGAATCAATGGAAGGAAAATTACTACCAAATAATTTGAACGTCGCCCATCAAATACTTCAACTTCTAAGGACAGATCTTCTCTGAGCCGCACTCTTTTTCCCTCACCTGAATTTTTTGCCAATTAGGTTTTCTCGGGGAGGTTTTTAACGAGGCGGCGTAGAGGACATCTCGAAGTTAAGTACAATTTCATCGCTTGACCTCTCAAATACTTCTCCAGGTCAACCAATGAAGGGACTAGATAGGCTGGTACTGGAACACCAGTCCGAAAAACAAGAACATGTAAATTTCTCCAATGTATGTATATGCAAAACAAAGTATGCAAACACATGATGTTCACATTTCTCCACCAATTTTAAACACTACACCATTCCAGGAACTCACATTCGACCTCGTTCGTATTAAATACGAGTAACATTCGACCTCATTCGAATTAGTTATGAGTAGCATTCGACCTCGCTCGAATTAACTCAAATTCGACCTCGTTCGAATTAATTACAGGTAACATTCGACCTCGCTCGAATTAACTCACATTCGAATTAATTACGAGTAACATTCGACCTCGCTCGAATTAACTTACATTCGACCTCGTTCGAATTAATTACGAGTAGCGTTCGACCTTGCTCGAATTAACTCACATTCGACCTCGTTCGAATTAATTATGAGTAACATTCAACCTCTCTCGAATTAACTCATATTCGACCTCGTTCAAATTAAAATACGAGAAACATTCGACCTCGTTCAAACTAATTTAGAGTAGCGTTCAACCTCGCTCGAATTAACTCACATTCGACCTCGTTCGAATTAATTACGAGTAGCATTCGACCTTGCTCGAATTAACTCACATTCAACCTCGTTCGAATTAATTACGAGTAACATTCAACCTCGCTCAAATTAACTCATATTCGACCTCATTCGAATTAATTACGATTAATATTCGACCTCGCTCGAATTAACTCACATTCTACCTTGTTCGAATTAATTACAAGTAACATTCGACCTCGCTCGAATTAATTCACATTCGATCTCGTTCGAATTAATTACGAGTAATATTCGACCTCACTAGAATTAACTCATATTCGACCTCATTCGAATTAACTACGAGTAACGTTCAACCTCGCTCGAATTAACTCACATTTGACCTCGCTCGAGTTAACCTACATTCGACCTCGTTTGAATTAATTACGAGTCACGTTCGATCTTGCCTGAATTACCTCACATCGACCTCGTTCAAATTAGTAAAGAATTATATTCGACCACACTCGAATTCATCTCATACTCAACCTAATTTGAGTTCGACTTACAAGTCAACTTTGTTTGAGTTAATTATGGCGACACAAGACTTCACCCAGATTCGATCAAAGATAGACTCGACCATGTTCAAGCTATCACATACCAACACAATTCTTCTAAAGCAATCATTTGAAGAAAAACATTCGAAGAAAAATAAAAGATCCAATAACGTACAACAAAGGGTTATGATCAATCCGTTCCTAAAAGGTATCTTACAAAGGGCCAGAAAGACACCCCCCACAAAAAAAAGAGGACAAAAACTAAGTACAAAGTACTACTCCACGTCATCCCCACCTTTATCGATGTCGCCCTCTCCACCATCTGGGTACTCCTCATCATACCAAGCACCCTGCTCGATCCCGTCCAGTCCGTCCTCGCCACTATCTGCCCTTGGCATAGCAGGATCAAAACCACAGGAAACTCGAGCTTCACGCGCCTTAGCACAAGCACCCTCAAACTCAAGCTCAGTAACTCTCTTAGCCTCCATCAAATCCCTAAAAATGTCTAACCGGGCCTCGACATAGATCCATTTCTCATATGAATCCTGTGGCAGTTGCACCTTCTCGGCCTCAAGAGCGGAAACCTAATCATTCAAATCAAAAATCTCTCCTTCAATTCCGCCAATCCTCTCATGGAGCCTGGCCTCCCTAAGCGCGACCGCCTCAGCCTCACTCGACCGATCGGATCGAAGGACACAAACGACCTCCTCCGTCGCCGCCACTTTGGCTAAAGCCACCTTCCTCGACCCTGCCTAACACTACCGTCATCTCAATCAGCTCGTCGCTCAAAGCATTAAACTTGGTTGAACTTTGTTCAAGTTCGGCCCGCAGGGATGACAGTTGAGTCTGAAAATCTGCGCATTTTGGCGTAACCCCCTTGTTCACCTTGAGCTCACCCTCATTGCCCTAAGCGACCCCTCGAGCTCACTGCACTTTCGAATAATCCTCACAAGATCTTCATCTGTTGGCTTCAGCTCGTCCCTAAGATCCTAGAAGTTTCCATATGTGCCGAGTCGAAGACATAACGCACGATTTTTGGAGCGGTACTCACGGTACTTCGACTCCATTCTCTTGAAGATAGCCATTTTCCTCTCTTCTCGACGGGCACACTCGATCTCCAAAATAAGGGTCCAGCAAAAAGGAAAACAGGAGAAAGGAGTTGGTGAAAATAAAGGAGAAAAAGATAAGATTCAAAGAACAACAACCGGGATATTTACCCGCAGGGACATTCCCGATATGCCCAACAATAGGGCTTCATCGTCTAACGTATGTAACATCCTCTCCTCGATATAGGAACAAAGCGGACCCAAGTCAGGGACTACACTCTCCGTGCGCTTCATCAAATCTAGGTCGGGAGGGATGACTATGCTGCGAGTGGTCCCCTCCGTCCTCACCTTCACCCAAGTAAACCCCTTGTTGTACATCCTTACCTCTTCGGGGTCGATGTCAGAACCATATTCGTAACCATCTACGGCTACATTCTTTCCCCTCACCTCGGCAGAAGAAGGGACGTCAGCATCCACCAACGGCGATGGATCACTCGACGACATGACCTCAACCTCCTCAGCTCATTCTTCTATTTCCCCAACGGTGTCAGGCAAGACGTCAATTTCCACATTTTCCGAAGGGGGCAGAATCTCAGTGTCCAAGGACATACCGCCCTCGGACGTAGCCATGGCCTGGTCGAAATCACTCACTGTTAACCCCTCAGTTCCCGCCACCTTGCCGCCAAACTCTATCCTTCTCATATTTATTAATGGATCTACTTCTTCTCTAGGTGACGACTCGTTCATCAAGTGCAGAATAGGAGAAGTGGAAATCCCCGCTGATTGAGCCGCTATTCATCGGCTAGGTCTGCGTGAAGCCGCGGTCAGGGAAGGAGCCATAATCCGAGTAGGCTCGCCTACGGCCATAGCGAGCAACGACCTTGTAGAAGCAACCGACTGGCGGGAGGAGGGGGTAGGAGCTTTCTTCTTCGTTGAAGTCCTACGGCCTAATACGAAAGAAATTCAGTTTGAAGAAAAATAAAGAAAAAAGGAAACTATGATTAATGAGAATAAACAAAGGCCAAATTGAAGACTCACCAGTCGCAGAGGGCCTACGACCAAACTTCTTGTGGAATAACGACCACTCGTGAACCCCCATTGCGCAGGGCAAAATATGGCTCACCCAGTCTCGGATGTCGGCGATCATCGTGGGAGGCTCTCTTTCGGTTGCACAAAAGAAGAAGAAGAAGATCAGTTAGGTCGTCGAAAAATAAAACAAAACAAGATGAGAGATCGGTTGAAAAAGGTACTAACGAGCAAATTTCCACACTTCGGGGAATCCGCTGGGGTCCGTCACCACATGCTCAGTTTTAACATAGAAGAAGTGGAAATTGAAACAAGGGTTGGCTCTGTCATCCATCTTCACGACCAATCCTTTGTTCCCACGTTAGCGAAGGTGCAACATCGTACCTCTGAGGAAGTTCGGTGTGAAGAGGTGTAGCATGTGACAAAATAGATACCCCGCGGTTGGCCAGCTCTGCGTACTTCATCGGCATCAGAAAAAGTTTGTACATATACGGTGAGAGCTGGGTCGGGCAGACCTTGTAATATCAGCAGAATTCCTCCGCCAATGGGAGAAGAGGAAGAGAGTAGCCCACCCAGAATGGATACGCATAAAAGGCGCAATACACGGGATGGTTGACTTGAACCACGTCATTACCAGCCGAAACCAGGTCGATGTGAGTGGGAATATTGTACTTAGCCCTAAGTTCGGCTAAGGCGGCCGCATCCAGTTCGGAGAGTACGGGCTCAGGTTTTTCTGTCGCCAATTTTGAGAAATCCAACCTAGCCTTATCTTTGAGAGGAATAATCTCATCCACGGTCAGAAAGATGTCGTCTTCGGCAATGGCACCAACATCATCTTCATGAGGAGGCATCCTTACTAATTATGGTGTTGGTTCAGACAAAACATCAGGAACATGGGAGGTGGTGGCCATCTTTGGTTAATCGTAAGTATTGAGAATATAGTCTAAAATAGAAGCAGAAATTGCAGAAATCACTCGAACCATGAAAGTGCAAAAACTAGAGGCAAATTAAAACAAGAACGCAAGAAGAAGAAGAAAGTGATGAAGAGTGAAAGCTTAGAAAACTGAAGAGTGTAAATATTGGTTCAAGGGGCTCTCCGTAGGTATTTATAAGAGAACAAGCACCCGAATCGAGAATGCCAACCGTCAGATACACGGGGATCGAAACAAACGATGTGGCGCGTTGGGAAGACGCATAATGATGATGCTTGCACCAGTGATGTCACCCTAAACTAACGTAACAATGAGTTGTGGTTCTTGAAGCACCACGTTGCCACCTCATGAAAACTCCTTTCCATTCAATCTCCTCCATCTGAATTTCCCAAGCACGACCGACGAAGTCCGCTCAACGAGGTCAACCAAAGGACGGCCTAGATAAGCTGAGGGAGTAAATGTATGATTCAAAAACAGATTAAGGATCAATTTGTCATGACCCAAATTCCCAACCTTAGAGATCGTGATGGCACCTAACATCACACTCACTAGGCAAGCCAACGTTAGAGTTCGATTAACTACTTTCCTTTGATTATCCATATAGACATAATAAAATAATTTTAAAGTAAACTTAATATAATGGTTTCCAATGAATAACTCCAAATATAAAATGATAAACAACTAAATAAACCGAACCACAAACTAATTATATAAATAACTCTAAGACTACCCCAGGGTCTGGCGTCACAATTCACGAACTACTAAAGAATACTACAAATAATGGGCTGAAAGAAATAATATAACTGTTTTGAGACAATATAAAACAGTCTCTACGAACTAAGAGAAGACTCTCGGGATCTGCGAACGCCGACAGATATACCTCGTGTCTCCGGATAAAGGATAGCCGCTATTAAAATCTCTACTGCTAGCCGGTACCTGGATCTGCACAAAAGAGTGCAGAGTGCAGTATCAGTACAATCGACCCCATGTACTGAGTAAGTGCCGAGCCTAACCTCGGCGAAATAGTGACGAAGCTACGACGGGGCAATTATAACTTAACCTGTAGCAACATATATAATAATAAAACAATAAAAGAATTCTACACAAATAAGAAAGATAAACAACAACTATAAATAGAATAACTCAATCGCCTATTCCAGACCTCAGCTATAATCAAGATCTCACATAAATTTCCAAACTTTACTTTAAAATAACCGTATGTGCATAATATGAGAAACGATAGAGTAAAATCATAATTTTTTCAAATCATTGTGATTAAAATCAGTAACACACAAATATCCTCTCTTATCGCTGTCTTGTTGCGACGTGCAACCCGATCCCACATGTTCACCCTTATCACTATCATTTATCTCCCCTGTCCACCCTTATCACTATTATTTACTTCACCTGTCCACCCTTATCACTATCTTGTTATCCACCATTATCACTATCAATTTATTTATTTATCAAAAACTTTCACAATTCAGGCCAAGCCTTTCACAACACTTTTATCTCAACAATTGTAAACAGAAAACTGTACTTCTCATAAACTCATCAATATTATCACAAAAAAATAGAACCAGCAGGAATACATATATATCTCGTAAAACAATGTCAACCCACTCAATCTTTATGTACCACAATAAAACCAAGGAAAACACTAATACTTTTTCCAAAAATAATTGTAACCAAACTTAACAATAAATTAACAAGCCAAGTAATCATAGAAACCACAATGGACATGAACAATTAAAACATGAGCAATTAAATTGAAAACGGGGAAGGGATCATGTAAGCAGACAATTTGGTGGTGCATAGATACTCGTCACCTCACCTATACACCACATCCATGCAATTTCACATAACAATTAAGTTGCAGATTCTTATTCCCTCAAGTCAAGCTTAAACCAAGCACTTACCTCAATTTCGCAGGCCACGCACTGTTCAATTATAGATTTTCCTCTTGAATTCACCTCCAATACACTCGAATAACCATAATTAACTTAATATCATTAATTAATGCTAAAGGAACTAACTTTACTGAAAATTATAATTTTTCCTAAGTTTTCTCAAAAAAAATTAAAACCCGACCCCGGGCCCACTTGGTCCAAACTCGGGGTTCGGACCAAATTATGTTTACCCATTCACCCACGAGCCCGAATATATAATAAGTTTCGAAATCCAACCTCAATTCAAGGTAAAGATTCAATTTTTATAAAATTCCCTAATTCTACCGAAGCCCTCAATTTTTACCATGAAAATTCTTAGTTTTTGATTTAAATGTGATGAAAAATATTGGGTAATTGAAAGAGTAAAGTTTAGAATTGATTACCAACAACTTGGGAATGAACTTTGATGAAGAAAATCGTCCTTAGGGCTGTTTAGTTCGAAAATTATGAAGAAAAATGGTTATGTCCGTGTTTAAGAGTGAATTTATATACCTGGGCAGGCCTTCTATGCGTTNTTTACAATGTGCGTTCGCGGGGGTAGGGGTGCGTTCGCATAGAACAAAATAACGGCCCCAGTGATTTACACTATGCGTTCGCGTGGGTATGAGTGCAAACGTGTAGCACAAAAGTGTTGTGCACCAGCAACAGCAAAAACAACAATTTTTTCTAAGTGTAAAACATCTCGTGGCCTATCCGAAACTCACCCGAGCCCTCGGGGCTCTAAAACAAAATATGCACGCAAGTCTAAAAACATCATATGGACTTGCTCGTGCGATCAAATCATGAAGGACCAGTCCTTGAATAGTTCAAAATGATGTGGTGGCCAAGATATGGACCGCTTAAAGAAAGGATGCCTCTCATCAATTTAGTCCATTATGGTTTTCTTTACCATTCCGGACTACTAAATTCAGTTCTAGCAGTTGCCATCTCACGAAATTGGCCCATTCGCCAACTTGACGTGAAAAATGCCTTCCTCCATGGAATAACATGTAAAACTATGAATTAAACCTCAAAACTCATCATTTTTCTCAAGAACACTCAAAGTTCATTATTTCTCAATCGAACGTCCAAATCACGTCAAATAACCTTCGTTTTTCACCAAATTTGACAGTTAACATTTAAATACTATAACAAATCTGTATCGGGCTCCAGAACCAAAAATACGGGCCCGATACCAATGGTTGCAAACATTAATTCTTTTTTTTATTTCATTAATATTTCAGCAAAACAATTTCCTTCAAAAATTGATTTCTAAGGCTTGGGACCTCGGAATTCATTTCCGAGCATACGCCCGAGTTTCATATTTTACTGCGGACATCCCGGGATCATCGGAACACAGATCTGGGTCCGTTTACTCAAAATGTTGACCAAAGTCAACTATAATCAAATTTTAACTCTAGAAATCACTATTTCTCATATTTTCACATAAAAGCTTTCCCGTTTCACGCCCGGACTGCGCACGCAAATTGAGGTATTTAAAATTGATATTTTTATTATTATTAAGCCTATAATGGAGTCTAAATTCATAGAATGACTCCTTGGATCATCACAATCTCCACCTCTAAAACAAACGTTCGTCATCGAACGGACATAGAAAATTACCTGAATTAGCAAACAAGTGGGGATATCTACTCTGCATGTCCAACTCGGACTCCCAAGTAGCTGCCTCAATAGGATGGCCTCTCCATTGCACTTGAACTGAAGGATAACTCTTAGACCTCAACTGACGAACCTGCCGATCTAAAATGGCTACCGGCTCCTCTTCATAAGTCAAGTATTTGTCCAATTGGACAGAGCTGAAATCTAACACGTGGGACGGGTCACCATGATATTTCCAGAGCATAGACACGTGGAATACCGGGTGAACTGAGGATAACCCTAGAGGTAACGCAAGTCTATAAGCTACCTTTCCCACGCTATCAATAATCTCAAACGGACCGATATACTGAGGGCTCAACTTGACCTTCTCCCCAAACCTCATAACACCCTTCATGGGCGACACATGAAGTAATAATCTCTCTCCAACCATGAATGCCACATCACGAACCTTACGATCGGCATAACTCTTTTGCCTAGACTGAGTTGCACGAAGTCTCTCCTAAATAATCTTGACCTTATCTAAGGCCTCCTGAACTAAGTTTGTACCCAGTAACCGAGCCTCTCCCGGCTCAAACTATCCCACTGGCGATCTGCACCGTCTACCATACAATGCCTCATAAGAAGCCATTTGAATGCTCGACTGATAGCTATTATTATAAGCAAACTCCGCTAACGGCAAGAAATGATCCCATGAACCTCCAAAGTCAATAACACAAGCGCGGAGCATAACCTCCAAAATATGAATGGTACGCTCGAACTGCCCGTCAGTATGAGGGTGAAATTTTTTTCTCAACTCCACTCGGGTACCCAACTCACGCTGAACTTCCCTCCAAAAGTGCGAAGTAAACTGCGTACTCCGATCAGAAATGATAGACACGGGCACACCATGAAGGCGAACACTCTTCCGAATATATAACTCAGTCAACCGCTCCGAAGTATAAGTACTCGCCACATGAATGAAATGTGCTGATTTAGTCAGCCTATCCACAATAACCCAAACTGCGTCAAATTTCCTCTGAGTCCGTGGGAGACCAACGACGAAGTCCATGGTGATACGCTCCCACTTCCACTCAGGAATCTCTATATGCTGTAGCAAACCACCGGGTCTATGATGCTCATATTTTACCTGCTAACAATTTAAGCAACGATCCACATACGCAACAATGTCCTTTTTCATCCTTCTCCACCAATAATGCTGCCTCAAGTCTTGGTACATTTTGGCTGCACCTGGGTGAATAGAATACTTAGAACTGTGAGCCTCCTCAAGGATCAACTCACGAAGTCCATCAACATTAGGCACACATATACGACCTTGCATCCTCAAAACACCATCATCTCCAACTGTAACCTGCTTGGCACCACCGCGTCGAACTGTGTCCCTAAGGACCATCAAATGTGGGTCATCATCTTGCCGCTATCGGATACACTCAATTAGAGAAGACTGAGCGACTGTACAAGCCAGAACACTGTTGGGCAAAATATCCAACCTCACAAACTGATTAGCCAACGTCTGAACGTTGGAGCTAACTGTCTCTCACTGACTGGAATATACGCAAGGATGTCCATACTCACCGCCTTCCTACTCAATGCATCAGCCACCACGTTGGCCTTGCCTGGGTGATATAATATGGTGACATCATAATCCTTCAGTAACTCTAACCATCTCTGCTGCCTCAAATTTAGATCCTTTTTCTTAAATAAGTACTGGATACTGCGATGGTCAGTGAAAACCTCACACGGTACCCCATAAAGATAATGCCTCCAAATTTTCAATGCATGAACAATGGCTGCCAACTCCAAGTCATGAACATGATAGTTCTTCTCATGGACTTTCAGCTGCCGAGACGTATATGCAATCACCCTGCCACCATGCATCAATACTGCTCCAAGTCCAACTCGGGAAGCATCACAATACACCGTGAAAGAACCTGAACCTGATGGTAACACCAACACCGGTGTTGAAGTCAAGGCTGTCTTGAGCTTCTGAAAGCTCGCATCACACTCGTCTGACCATTCGAATGGGGCACCTTTCTGAGCCAGTTTAGTCATAGGGGTTGATATAGATGAAAATCCCTCCACAAAACGACGGTAGTAACCCGCCAAAACCCAAGAAACTCCTGAATTTTCATGGCTGAAGTGGGGTTAGGCCAGTTCTTGACTGCCTCTATTTTCTTAATAGTTGTTCATAGTCCATTACAAAATTATCAAATAGCTTCACGTTAACAATAATCTCCTTTCAAACCTTCACAATACTGATAACGAGATACGATACATGAAGACCTCATAATTATATAAAGGAAATTAAGGTGTCTCATTTAACGCCACATGGGCGGGCACCTACCTTGTAGGTTAAAGCTCAATAATTGTAGCACAAATTTGGAAAATTATGCACAGATAATTTTTATACAAATATTTTCGAATAACCCTAACAGGCATGACTCCCGATTAGTACTATAGTATAAATTTTTAATTTCACAAAGGGAGAATTTACACATAAGAAATTTCATCATAAGGGTCTCATCCTTAGATAACTTCCACCGCGGCTCATAGCCCGATTTAAACATATCAAATCATATTAAAATGCGAGGATCTCGCTCTTAATTCTGAATCACAAGTAATATGCATATCGTGCCAATCGAAACATTCCATTTTCTTCTTTTAAATATTTTCTGTTAAATAAAATTACAACACGTAATGATAGACATAGCTATCTCCATAGAATTTCTCAATACAAGTATTCACATAAGTAGATTTTAGAGTTACGAAGCTCACCCGAGAGTGGAGCATATTAGGAGGACTTTCCTAGATACTCCTAACCGAATCAAGTTAAGGAAATTATCACTTTATAATAAATAGAGATTGCTCTTGTAGTGTCACTATTTGATATAACGACCTCAACCATACCATAGAAAATATATCAACAGGCTGGGTCTCCACCTCTAGGAATCTAACCTCCACCTTCGATATTCCGACCCATTTTTCCTAGCTGGTTACATAAGTTGAGTTGTAACTGCGGGGCACGTAGCCTGAGTGCTCTAGTGAAATGATTCAGCTGCTCATACCGAGTTTATGCCAAATAACTGGAATAACCGTTGGAGGAATCTCGTAGCGGTGGTGCATTAAAAGAACTCATTGAAGCACCCCGAGTAATCAGATATATGGACTGGGCTGGTTGGTTGCCCAAGCCCCTGCCATAATAATTTGTTGTTGCAAAGTGGAATCCACTGAATCTTTTAGAACCTCGAGACCTCTTAGTCTCCTTAGCTTCCTCTTTTCCTCATCCCGGACACACTCTAACATTTAGGCAATTTCTACCACTAGCCGAAATGAAGTATCAACCTGCCCTGAGTCATACAAAATTTTACAATCATAATTGAGTCCTTTAATGAGTCTTGAGACTCGCCCTCTGGCTATATGAACCGAAGTAGAAGCATGACAGGCTATCTTATCAAACCTGATGGCATATCCTGACACCGTCATGGTGACCTGACGCAACCGTTCAAACCCTAAGCGCCACGCATTATGGAAAGTACAAGAAACAGACTCTTTTTAAAGAATTTGTGAGAACTGAGTCAAGTAGTTGATGTTGCCATGGCTGGTCGTCCTCTTCGTAGGCTTGCCACAAACACCGGCGGCCAATTTCTTCTTTTACTATGTTGATTCAACACTACTGAGCTACCATATTTATTCATACATTCTTCGTTATTCTTTGGGGAAACTATCATCCTTATTGATTCACAATGATCACAAAAGTAGAGCTCTATACAGATAAATCTTGACACGAACCATATAGTCTAGAAGCTCTTCAACCCATGTACTCCCTCTAAAGCACCCCAAAATCCGCAACCGTGACTTCCACGCCGAGTAGACCTTCTGTAGATTTAAAGTTAGTTATATAACTCCTTTGGTACTGAGGTATAGGGTTATTAAGGAGGAAGACATATCGTAAGTCCCAGCTTTATCTCTTGCAAAATTCCAGGCCTTATACATTCCAAGCCAAAACCGATATAACACATGACCCCGCAATATATTCCTTGACGGTGGACTTCCCCACTTGGCACAAAATCATAGGTCACGATGTTTGACAATCCACAATGTTAAAATTCACAACTCATATAACTCAACCTCGTTGCTTTCAACTTATTCCCATGTTCTGCAATACTTCACAACAGCGGTCAAGAAAATCATGAGGGTCCTCAAAATATTTACCACTGAAATGGAGTGGAAATAGTTTGGTAAACTTGTCCAACCTCAATAAACGGGCTAGGGCATCCTGCAACACTGGAGTAGCTACAATTCCTTCTGGAACCCGAACTAGTCCAACATGTAATGACTGAGCTAGAACCTCCGCGTCTAGATCCATTTGAGACTTCACAATAGGTGCTGATGTTCGAGCTTTAGACTGAGCTCTGCTTCTGTCTCTTCCCCTAATCGTAGTTGTCATTGGGGCTTCATCTCCTATCCGGTTGTAGACGCTTTGCGCATTGTCGAGATTGTGAGAGGACGAGAATAGACAAGTTCAATCATCAATGGTAGAATAAATTCGCACGATAGAGTAGAATAGAAGTGAAATTGTTCCTAACTTCATAGCCTCTGAGAGATAAGTACATATGTCTTCGTACCGATCCTTCAGACTCTATCAAGTTTGTTCGTGAATTGTGAGACCTAAGAAACCTAGTGCTCTTATACCAACTTGTCACGACCCAAATTCCCAACCTTAGAGATCGTGATGGCGCTTAATGATCACGCTCAACTATGTCTTATAAAAATACTAAGTGGGCGTTGCCAATATAATGTGAGTATTTAGCCCAGAGTCTAATCCCACAAGGAATTAACCTATCAATTATTGTTGTTAGACTACTCAATTCTCAATAATCAATTTCCCAAAGGTTATGAATATCACTTTTCGGTATTTTTATTACTACAGATGAATGAAATTAAATAAACTAAAAGACAACTAATATTGAGGTGTAAACAGATGCAATAAAGGTCTAAGGTTATGGTTTCCCCCGTTGGTGAACTTCCTTCATGTATACTTCCTATAGTTTTGATTTAGTTGTCTCTACCAATCATGAACACTCTATCTACCATAAATCTCTCTAAAGTAATTATGATAATTTACTAGACGCACTCTCTCAAGTTACGCTAGCTAGATTGCATTACAGTTCACTTTAGATTGCACCCGAGGAATCGTTATCTCTAATCCAACCTCTAAACCCTCAGTTATGACTCTCGCCTATACTCCGGGAGTGGTGTTGTTCAACAACTACCTAAATATGCTCTCTATCTCAAGTAGATACATAATAAATAGGCACAACTAATTGAGTGCCCTTCAATCAACTACAACAAGAAGGTAGTTGAACAAATAGAGATTAACAACCAACCAAAACTATATTAATATCACAACAAAGTCATCCCCCAACGGGTTCCACCAGAACCTTAGATTAGAAAATTTAGCTACTCATAATAATGATAAACACTACAAAAGAATTCATGAGCAATGATAAAAATCACAAGAGAAGGAGATATGGATTGATGCCCAATTGCCCTCATTGCCTCTTTAGGTCGAATTTGTGTCCAAAATATGTCCAATCTCTCAAAAATAACGTTCTCCCATGTATGTATACTAAGTAGGGTCGGGCCCAAATAATTATACATTCTCCTACGCAAAAAAGGACAAGTTTCCAGGCCGCCACTAGCGCGGCCGCGCTAATCTCGTGCTAGAGGTCGCACTAGTGGGGTTTTATTCTGCCCTAGTCCGCGTCAGGTCCGCAGTCACAGTTTTGATCGCGTTTTTGACCTTGTTCCGTTTGGAATTTGGGAAAACGTAAAACATGAAAGTTGTATCCATTTGAGTTAGATTTCCAACCATATATTATATAGCCCAAATGGAGTTCGGAGAAAAGAGTTGTGTCCATTTTACTAGATAGTGCACAATATGCCTCCTCGAGTCTTTGTTTATTCTCAACTATCAAATTTGACCCCCGAACACGATCCTGGCTTAATTCCTTGAGCTTTTAATCAAACTTCAAAGCTTCAAATCACTTAAATTCATTACATAACATCTATATAGCTCGGAATCACTCCTACAAGGCATAAAACACACAGTTAGTGCAAAACACTAGCGATTAAAGCTCAAACTCAATTAAAGTGCAATAAACTAGAGTGTAATAAGCGACTAAAATACATAATTATAGCCTATCATCACCTAACATCACACTCTCTAGGCAAGCCAACGTTAGAGTTCGATTAACTACTTTCCTTTGATTATCCATGTAGACATAATAAAATATTTTTAAAGTAAACTTAATCTAATGGTTTCCAATGAATAACTCCAAATATAAAATGATAAACAACTAAATAAACTGAACCACGAACTAACTATATAAATAACTCTAAGACTACCCCAAGGTCTGGTGTCACAATTCACGAACTACTAAAGAATACTTCAAATAATGGGCTGAAAGAAATAATATAACTATTTTGAGAAAATATAAAACAGTCTCTACGAACTAAGAGAAGACTCTTGGGATCTGCGAATGCCGACAGATATACCTCGTGTCTTCGAATAATGGATAGCCGCTACTAAAATCTCTATTGCTGGCCGGTACCTGGATCTGCACAAAAGAGTGCAGAGTGTAGTATCAGTAAAACCGACCACATGTACTGAGTAAGTGCCGAGCCTAACCTCGACGAAAAAAGTAGTGACGAGGCTACGACGGGGAAATTATAACTTAACCTGTAGCAACATATATAATAATAAAGCAATAAAACAATTCTACACAAATAAGAAAGATAAACAACAACAATAAATAGAATAACTCAGTCGCATATTCCAGGTCTCAGCTGTAATCAAGATCTCACATAAATTTCCAAACTTTACTTTAAAATAACCGTATATGCATAATATGAGAAACGGTAGAGTAAAACCGTAATTTTTCCAAATCATTGTGATTAAAATCAGAAACACACAAATATCCTCCCCTATCACTGTCTTGTTACAGCGTGCAACCCGATCACACCTGTTCACCATTATCACTATCATCTATCTCCCTTGTCCACCCTTGTCCACCCTTATCACTATCATTTACCTCATATGTCCACCCTTATCACTATCTTGTTATCCATCATTATCACTATCAATTTATTTATTTATCAAAAACTTTTACAATTCAGGCCAAGCCTTTCACAACACTTTTATCTCAACAATTATAAGCATAAAACTGTACTTCTCATAAACTCATCAATATTATCACAAAAAAATGAAACCAGCAGGAATACATATATGTCTCGTAAAACAATGACAACCCACTCAATCTTTATGTACCACAATAAAACCAAGGAAAACACTAATACTTTTCCCAAAAATAATTGCAACCAGACTTAATAATAAATTAACAATCCAAGTAATCATAGAAACCACAATGGACATGAACAATTAAAACATGAGCAATAAAATTGGAAACGGGGAAGAGATCATGCAATCAGACAATTTGGTGGTGCATAGATACCGTCACCTCACCTATACACCACATCCGCGCAATTTTACATAACAATTAAGTTGGGGATTCCTATTCCCTCAAGTCAAGGTTAAACCAAGTACTTGCCTCAATTTCTCAGGCCACTCACTGTTCAATTATAGTTTTTCCTCTTGAATTCACCTCCAATACACTCGAATCTAACCATAATTAACTTAATATCATTAATTAATTCTAAAGGAACAAACTTTACTGAAAATTATAATTTTTTCTATGTTTTCTAAAAAAAAAGTTAAAAACTGACCCCGGGCCCGCTTGGTCCAAACTCGGGGTTCGGACCAAATTATGTTTACCCATTCACCCACGAGCTCGAATATACAATTATTTTCAAAATCCGACCTCAATTCGAGGTAAAGATTCAATTTTTACAAAATTCTCTAATTCTACCCAAGCCCTCAATTTTTACCATGAAAATTCTTAGTTTGATTTAAATGTGATGAAAAATATTGGGTAATTGAAAGAGTAAAGTTTAGAATTGATTACCAACAACTTGGGAATGAACTTTGATGAAGAAAATCGTCCTTAGGGCTGTTTAGTTCAAAAATTATGAAGAAAAAGGGTTATGTCCGTGTTTAAGAGTGAATTTATATACCTGGGCAGGCCTTCTATGCGTTCGCATAGGGCTGCCCACGTTCGCATAGGGCCAGGACTTATTGGCCATCGCGATCGCGTAGGTAGGGTGGGGGAGGCTGCGTTCGCATAATGTATTTGGGCTCCCCTCCCCGGGCCCAATTTACACTGTGCATTCGCGGGGGTAGGGGTGCGTTCACATAAAAATAACGGCCCCGGTGATTTACACTATGCATTCGCGTGGGTAAGAGTGTGAACACGTAACACAAAAGTGTTGTGCACCAGCAACACCAAAAACAACAATCTTTTCTAAGTGTAAAACATCTCGTGGCCTATCCGAAACTCATTCGAGCCCTCGGGGCTCTAAACCAAACATGCACGCAAGTCTAAAAAATCATACGTACTTGCTCGTGCGATCAACTCATGAAAATAACATGTAAAACTATGAATTAAACCTCAAAACTCATCATTTTTCTCAAGAACACTCAAAGTTTATTATTTCTCAACCGAACGTCCAAATCACGTCAAATAACCTCCGTTTTCACCAAATTGCACAGTTAATATTTAAATACTATAACAAATCTGTACCGAGCTCCGGAACCAAAAATACATGCCTGATACCAATGGTTTCAAATATTAATTATTTTCTTTATTTCATTAATATTTCAGCAAAATAATTTTTTTCAAAAATTGATTTCTAAGGCTTGGGATCTCGGAATTTATTTCGGGGTATACGCCCAAGTCCCATTTACTGTGGACCTCTCGGGATCGTCAGAACACAGATCCGGGTCCGTTTACTCAAAATATTGACCAAAGTCAACTATAATCAAATTTTAACTCTATAAATCACTATTTCTCATATGTGTACATAATAGCTTTCCGGTTTCACGCCCGGACTGCGCATGCAAATCGAGGTATTTAAAATTGATCTTTTTATGGTTATTAAGCCTAGAACGGAGTCTAAATTCATAGAATAACCCTTGGGTCATCACACAAGTCGTGCAAAAAAGGACGATGAGAGCAACTCGCAAACCATTATTAGTAGCGTGGTCGTGGTTGACCAGTAATCGCATGAATCGAACAGCTCAACGACCAGTCGAGGTCGAGTAGTAGAACTAGAAGTAAGCTAATTTTGTATTAGGATCTTCAGAGGGAATATTCTACTGAATATTCTCTCTGCTTGTACTTTTAGGGTTCTTTGGGAATATCGCATATAAATAGAAAGAAAGAAGGAGAAAAAGACATGTAATATTCCATATGATAAGAACACTTGTAAGAAGGATAAGCTCTCAGAGAAAATACAAAGAACCATTTTTAGATGAGATTCAACCTTTTTGTAGACTATTCTTTTGTCATTTCTAGATTCAAGAAAGTGCATAATATTCTCCAACACTCATGTCATTCATCATTGTTAGAGGAAGAAATTTTTCACCCTTTTCTTACATACTATTACATCTGGTCACATTTATTGTCAACATTTTCACTCAACTACATTATTGTTCGTGTTATCCATCTCAGATCTGGAATTAATTAGCTCTAACTAAGATTGATCCATCTTGATATTTATTAATTAGTTTAACTAAAGACTAGTATTTCCTGGTCAAACAGTAATTATAATAGAAATTGTACTTAGTATTTAATATTTTTCCTGAAATAAGCCTAATTTGTAATGGGTTCTAACAATTGTTTCCTTTTTTTTTTACAAGAACGACTATTAACTATTTCAATAGTTTTAGTTTGATTAGGAGTAAAAGGGTTCTTCGCCAGATTTTGTTATTCTCTTACTTCAATTTTAAAGCAAGACTCATTGGATACTGGATAAAATATCCTTTTTTACATTATTCTTCGCATAACGCTGTAGGTCATATTTTGGTCAAAACAATATAAATAAAATTCTATTAAAATACTACTTCCAGATAAAATAGACTTCTGTATTGGAAATTGATGTTGCCTGTGAGTTGGGTCTTTTGGGAGTTTTTTCTTTAGTTTATTTTAAGCTCTTTTTTTTAACTTTTAGACAAGGCAAAGAATAATCTGCTAACTGAAATAATAATTTAATAAAATAAAATATTGTTAATAGAAATATTTTAATATCTCAAAAATAAAATTTAAAATTAAGTCTAGTTTTATTATCTTAATATAATACTAATTGGTCCTAATACAAATGTAACTGATGGAATATTTTTCAATTACAAATTTGAAAACATTAAAACTGATGATTGAAGTCAGTTACTATGATTTTAACGGTTTGGCTATTGATAGCTTTCAATGACTTTATGTTTTGGCATCTAATACATTTAAATGACTTTAGCGTTTTGGCCTTAAGCATTAATGGTTTTAACGTTCATCATATCCATATTACTTTTGGAATATATATAAATATATCTTCTTGTGTTCATTTGAAAAGGTGTGTGGAAAACTTCTTCTTTTCTTTTGTGTTGGGTTTTCTTTTATATAATCTTTTGTTGTTGCTGCTCCTAGTTATACTAGAAGTTCTTGTTGAATTCTGGGGGATACGCCTAATAATATTTATCATGGTGTGGGATAAATATCTTTAAGGACGGTGTCCTTGACATGCCTCAAGCTAAATCGTTTATTCTCCATATTCATTACATTTTTTCCAACAATCTTAAGAATATTTCCACGTTGTTATTATGGAGAATAACGCTGCTAATGTTGCTGTTGATGCTACTACACCTGCTGCACCAACTATTTCTGTTGTTGTTCCATCACCAATTACCTATGCCAAACGTTTTCCTGATGTTTCAAAAATCAAGGTTATTGGCAGGAACATGTGCATTCTATTTTGGATATGCATGGAGTTGCTTTTGCACTTACTGATCCTAAGCCAACTGAAGCAACTTCCATTCATATGGACCAATGGGTTCGTGCTAATAAGGTATGTAGACATACTATAATTTTTACTCTTTCTAACAAATTGTTCGATGTCTACGTTTCCTACAAGGAGGCAAAAGAAATTTGGGAGTCAATGATAACATAGTACATTGCTGAAGATGCTACTAAAATAAAGTTTGTAATTGGAAATTGCTACAAGCGGGAGATGATGGAGGACAAGGACATAACTGCACAAGTCAACGAATATCGCAAGTTGATTGAAGATCTCAAATCTGAAGATATCTCTCTGCCCGAATAATTTGATGCTGGTATGCTTATAGAAAAACTTTCCAAATCTTGGAGTGACAACAAACAACATTTGAAGCACAAACACAAGCAATTGTCACTGAAGGATTTGGTCAAGCACATTATAATTGAAAATACCAACCGCAAACAAGTTGTTGCTGACAAACGAAAGAAGATTGCTACAAGATCTAACCTTGTGGAGGACAACAAGCGGCAGAACAAATCAAACAACATGTACGATAAAAGAAATGATTATAAGCCCAAAACCAACAATCAAACCTTCAAGAAAAAAAGCAACAGCTTTGTGTGTGGCAAATCTGGCCATCATGTTGCTCAATGTCGGAAAAGGGCTGGGAATGACAATCCCGCTAAGGCTAAAGTAAATTTAACTGAAGCCAAAGCGGATGACATAATTGCTGGAGTTGTTTCTCAAGTGAACCTTGTGGCCAATGTGAAAGATTGGGTGTTAGATTCTGGTGTAACTAGGCACATATGTGCTAACAAAAAAGACTTTGTGTGTTACACCCAAATTGAGGAAGTAGAAGAGGTTGTATCTTGGTGACTCAAGGACTACTCCAGTTCTTGAAAAAGGAAAAGTTCTTCTCAAACTCACATCTGGCAAAATTTTGGCATTGAATGACGTGTTGCATGTTCCTAGTATCCGAGCCAATTTGGTCTCTGTAGGATTATTAGAAAAAGTTGGGGTGCAGGTTTCTTTTGAATCTATTAAGGCCGTGTTGACCAAGAATAATAATTTTGTTGGCAAGGGTTATTATAGCCAGGGCTTGTTTTTACTCAATATTATGAATGAAAATTCTAGTTCTTCTACTTACTTGATTGATTCTTTTAATTTATGGCATGCTAGATTACGACATGTTAGTTTATCTTATATTAAGAAAATGGAGTCTGAAGGTCTCATTTCAAATATTAATTATTCAAATATTGATAAATGTGAAGTTTGTGCCGAAGCTAAATAAACTAAGAAATCATATACTTCTGTGTTTAGAGAATCTTAATTGTTAGGTTTAATCCATACTGATTTAGTAGACTTGAAATAAACTATGACTATAGGGGAAAAAATATTATGTGACATTTATACACGATTTTTCTAGATATACAAAAGTTTGTTTGTTGAGAAATAAAGATGAAGTTTTTGATAAGTTTTTAATTTATAAATCTGAAGTAGAAAATCAATTAGATAAGAAAATCAAAATAGTTAGATCTGATAGAGGTGGTGAATTTATTTTATTGAATGATTATTGTGAGAAAGAAGGTATAATACACGAGATAACTCCGCCATATTCTAAATCAAATGGTGTAGCGGAAAGAAAAAATAAGACTTTAAAAGAAATGATGAATAGTATGATTGTTAGTTCTGGTGCTCCGGATAATCTTTGGGATGAATCCATATTATCTTCTTGTCATTTACAAAATAGGATTCCCTATAATTAAACGGGTAAAACTCCTTATGAGTTGTGGAAGGGCTATCTGCCTAACTTGAAATATTTGAAAGTGTGGGAGTTCCTTGCTAAAGTTATGTTAACCGATCCTAAAAAAAAAATAGGGTCTAAAACATCTGATTGTATGTTTATTGGGTATGCTGAAAGTAGTGCAGCATATAGATTTTTAGTAGTCAAAAGTGATGTGCTTGAACACAAACAAAAAGTGCTGAATTTTTTGAAAATATTTTTCCTTTAAAATTTGAGAATATTCCTGATGCTCCTATTATTACAAGTGACAAAATTTCACATGTTCCAAATATTCAAAATGATTTTGAAAGTGAGGATTTTAGAAGAACCAAAAGACCAAGGAAAGAAAAATCTTTTGGTAATGATTTTTATATTTATCTTGTGGATAATGATCCTTTAACATATTCTAAAGCTATTTCTTCGTCTGATGCCTCATTTTGGAAAGAACTATTTGTATTGGTAAAAAAGAGTTTCACACGTAAGCCAGCTTTTGACAACTCAGTCAGTCACGTGGACACAGGAAAACGCGATAGCTGGATGTGATTCTTTGAAGAGGTACGGTATAAAGAGGCACGGTTCAGTAAACCCACGAATTTATCAGCCACGGGAAACTCAACTTGATCAAAACGGGAGAGAGGCACGGTCAGAATGAATCTAGACAAAGCTACGGGCAGATTCAAGGACCCACAATTGATTACTCGAACGTTATGTAACCGAACCCCAATTACCGTTATCCTTTGTAACGCCTCATTAATGTCATAATTAGTCATTAATGAGTAACCATAGCAAGAGTCGTACGTTATAAGAATCTCCTATATAAGGGAGGGGAATACAACTTGTAAAGGCATCTGATTCTCGAATACAATCAACTTCGATCTTTTATTTCTGTAATATTGTCTATTATTCATTTTTCCCATTATCTTGATTATCAGTAACCCGTATTCATTTTAAAAATAAGCTTTAGTCAAAGGGTCTAATTCTTTGGTTAAACAAATTGGTTCCGTTGCTCGGAATCTGATAATCTTTGTTTACTTTTCAAGTGATATCCTTTGAATTATGTCAAACCCCAACGACAACAACCAGCAAAGGAGTGGAACCCCAGTTCCATCGCCTTCAGGAACCCCACGTGGTTCGAGGGAACAATCCCCATAAATATCCAATAACAACAATGGTGGTAATGATCAAACTGTGGAACAAGATCGTGTAAAGCAAATGATTGCAGAGTATGTGAGCCAAGCTTTGCAAGAATTTGCGAGAGGATTACCGGCAGCGTTACCTACACCGCCGACGCCACCCCCCAATAACACCATCACCATGGAAAATCCTCAATCTGGGTTGGCAAACTCAGGAAGAGGAGATACTCCTAATGAATCTCTCGAAACGAGACCAGGTATATCTAATAACTCAGAATTACAAAATTTACTGCTAACCATGCAGAAACAGATGAAGGAGCAGAACGATCGCATCGAACAAATTCCTGGAGTACCACCTATCATCAAAGGCATCGATGTTGATAGATATTCTCAACAACCTTGGAAGCCAAGTGCGGCACCCTTGCCTATACCCAAGAAGTTTAAAATTCCTGACGTTCCCAAATATGATGGAACAACTGACCCACGCGACCATGTGACTGCTTTCACTACTGGGGTAAAAGGAAACGACTTAACGAAACCAGAGATTGAATCAGTCCTTGTCAAAAAAATTGGGGAAACACTTACCAAAGGGGCCGTAACCTGGTATTCTCTTCTCCCTGAAAATTCTATTGACTCTTTTGCTGAGCTTGCAGATTCGTTTATAAAAGCACACTCTGGTGCACAAAAAGTTGAGAAGAGAATGGAAGACATATTCAAAATAAAACAAGGAGACACGGAACTACTCCGTGAGTTTGTAGACAGGTTTCAACGAGAAAGAATGCAGTTACCCAGGGTGCCTGATAATTGGGCAGCCATGGCATTTGCAAGCAACCTAAACGATAAAAGCTCAGAAGCCACGAGTCAACTTAAGGAAAGTCTAAGATATTCCCCGCTACAACATGGAACGATGTATATAACAAGTACAGTACTAAACTCAGAATAGAAGAAGACATCATTGCTCATTCGAGAGATGAAGATCATTCCAGATCCAGACGTCCTAAATCAGATAGAAGATTAGGTAGAAACAGGTACGATCCTTACTTAGGACCCTTGGGACGCGATATCCACCCCAGGTTCGAAAACACTAGGTCGGACTATAGACCACAAGGAAGAGACGTAGTCTCATCCTCGTCTAGATCCAGAAAAGATCGAGATGAATGACCTAGAGGTAGTACTCAAATTGGGGATCATACCTTTAATGTAAGTGTTGAACCATGTCACTGAATAGTTTTGAAGATTGACAAAAGGCTGACCAGTTGAACCAGGTCCATCAGAGCACACAACTTGAACTAACTAGCTGGCACATGAACCGTATATGCTTAGGAGATGTTTTGAATATGAAATATCAATGAACCAAGAGATCGTCTCCTAATGAGAAAAGGTTGCAAACTGATCTGATTAATTGAAGTCGAATTCAGCAAGGAAAGTAACAAAAGAAAGGAAGTTGAGTTTGGTTCGAATTGGTTCACCTAGGTAGAGTTGAACTAAAATTGGAAGACAAGCTCAACGGCTGACTCTATAAATACCTGATGTATTTCTGCTGAAATTCAACACGCACAAAGCTGAAGTGAATCAAAGTCTGAAAGCAAAATTCCCAGAGTTATTTTTGCTAGCAGAATCATTGTGCGATGCAAAGGCTACAGTTCAACTAGAAGAACCAGTTCCATCAGATTGATTATTGAGTCTAGTTGATTGTAGTAGGAGTTTTTAATATTGTATCTTTCAGCTTTCATAGAAGTAATTGTAATAGGTACGTATTGTTCAAGGTAGAGTTAACTTGAGGTGTGTAGAAATTAGCTAGAGGCTAGTTACTACAAAGGGATTAGAGTTAGTCCTAGGATTACAAAAGAGTTTATTTTGTAAGTCCGTTTGGCTCAGAGTTTTTAGTGAAGAGTTGAGCAAATCCTACTGAGGAGTAGGTCGTGGTTTTTTCACCTTTTGAGCCAGGTGTTTTCCACGTAAAAAATCTCTGTGTTTTTACTTTACTGCTTCTTATTATTCTGCAACAGTAGTAGTTGGAACACCAAGAAGAACCAGGTTCTTCTACTGAGACATCACTCGAAAATTGGGTACCACACAAAGTAACATATCGTCTTGTGTGGTATTGAAGTCTAAAACATCAGTAAGTACTACTGAACTTGTCTCAATATTGAGGAACATTGGAGATAAGGTTAAGTGGCCCAAAGAGATGCGGTCAAATCCAAGTAGAAGAAACCCAGATCACAAGTGTAAATTTCACAACGATCATGGGCACAAAACTGCGGATTGTAGATTTGTACAAGGTGAAGAAAAAATTTTGTTAAAACGGGGCTATTTAATAGAATTGTTTAGTGATAAAGGTAAACATGTATATATGTGCAACATGCAAGATCCCCCAAAGCCTCCTTCTCCAAAACGAATCGTTAACGTGATACACGGGGGTGAAGAAGTAAACAGAGTGATTTGCAAAACAACCACAAAGTTCACAATTACACATGGGAAACGGGCTCGTGAAAATATGGAAGAAGAAGATATAACCTTCGATGATGCAGATATCAGCTGATTAATGCTTCCGCACAACGATGCTCTGGTAATATCTTTACTTATTCATGACCTAACGTAAAAAGAGTGTTGATTGATCCAGGCAGTTCAGTCAATATCATTTTGCTAAGAGTTGTGGAAGAAATGCTACTGGGGAATCAAGTAATCCCCAAAGCACGAGCCATATCAGAGTTTGATAACTCTACAGTTATAACAAAAGGGGAAATTGAGCTTAGCACTTATGCTGAGGGGGTGATCAAGAGTGCCAGGTTCCAAGTCATAGATACTGACATGGTTTATAACGTGATCATTGGAAGGCCATGGATCCATGACATGAAAGCGATACCCTCCACGTTGCATCAGGTAATTAAATTCCCCTCTGAGTGGGGGATTCAACAAATCAAAGGAGATCGGCAGACCGCAAGAAGGTAATACATCCCAAACAAGCATGGAAGAAATTACTACCCAAATAGGTACAGAAGGTATTATTGTATAAACATGTATGAAAGAAAATACTAACGAGAAGGAAAATTAAGTTACCACGGAAGGTATACTATACCACACAGATACAGATTCCAGGCCGGACGTCATTCGTGAATCGGAGGAGGATGAGCACATCAAAACAACTACGGAGGAGCTCGTAGCTGTTCCGTTATCTGAATAAAAGCCTGAGCAGAAAGTGTATATAGGCACGAGGCTAGGCCCCGCTCGAAGAGGTAAGTTAATTGATTATTTAAAGGCTAACGCAGACTGCTTTGCGTGGTCCCACTCAGATATGATAGGCATCCCACTAGAAGTGATGACTCATAAACTAAATTAAGATATATCCTTCGTACCTGTTAAGCAGAAGAAAAGAAAGCAACGACCATTCAAGAACCAAGTGATCGACGAAAAGGTACAGAAACTCTTGAAGATTGGTTCGATACGAGAGGTAACGTACCCTAACTGGCTAGCAAACACTGTGGTAGTACCTAAATAGAATGGCAAATGGAGAGTATGCGTAGATTATACTGACTTGAATAAAGCATGCCCCAAAGATTCATTCTCATTGCCACATATAGATCAAATGATTGATGCCACAGCAGGACATGAATCATTGAGCTTCTTAGATGCATATTCTGGTTATAATCAGATTAAAATGAATCCCTCAGATGAGGAAAAAACTTCCTTCATTACAAACAGGGGGACTTACTGTTATAACGTTATACCTTTTGGCTTAAAAACGCTGGAGCCACCTATCAAAGGTTAGTGACTAAAATGTTCCAAGAACATCTTGGAAAGATGATGGAAGTCTATATTGATGATATGTTAGTAAAGTCAACACAAGCACAAGATCATTTCCAGCATCTCTCTACTGCTTTCGATATTCTACGCATGTTTAATATGAAGTTAAACCCAGAGAAATGCGCTTTTGGAGTGCAATCAGGTAAATTTTTGGGTTTTCTTGTGTCAAACATAGGAATAGAGGTAAATCCCGCTCAAATAAAAGCTATAGAGGAAATACCTGATATTTTAACAAATAAAAAGGAAGTTCAAAGACTGACAGGGAGAATAGCAGCTTTGGGTAGGTTTATTTCTAAATCTTCCAAAAAAAGTTTTGAATTCTTCTCAGTTCTCAAAAAGCAGAATCAGTTCGAATGGACTAAAGAATGTCAGCAAGCCTTCAAGAATCTGAAGATTTATCAATCGAAACCACCACTGCTTTCAAAGCCAAAAGAAGGGGAAAGATTGTACATCTACCTGGATGTCTCAGAAATTTCTGTAAGTGCAGTATTGGTAAGAGAAGAAAAAGGTAAATAATCACCTGTCTACTATGTAAGTAAAACATTTCTAGATGCTGAGACTAGATATCCACATCTGGAAAAGTTAGCCTTAGCTTTAATAATGGCATCTAGAAAACTACGACCCTATTTTCAATGCCACCCAATCACCGTTGTGACCTCATATCCTTTAAGAAATATTCTGCATAAATAGGAATTGTCAGGAAGATTAGTCAAGTGGGTCATAGAATTAAGTGAACATGAAATAATCTATCAGCCTAGGACTGCAATTAAGTCTCAAATACTAGTTGATTTTGTTGCTGACTTTAGTAATAACATTCTATCTGAAGTGGAAAAAGAGTTACAACTCTTTAACGGTGTTAATACGGGCCTATGGACTTTGTTCACCGATGATTCTTCAAATATAAAAGGCGCCGGCTTAGGCATAGTCTTGATATCATCCACGGGTGAAAAGACACGGCAAGCTATCAAGTGTTATCCTATAACTAACAATGAAGCAGAGTATGAAGTTGTTATTGCAGGGCTTGAACTCGCACGGGAGCTCTCAATCGAGCAAATTATGATTAACAACGACTCCCAACTGGTAGTAAATTAGATACAGGGGACTTACATCGCTCGAGAGACTAGAATGCAACAGTATTTGGAAAAATCACGAGAGCTCGTGAGACAATTCAAAACATGGAAAGTAATGCAAATACCTAGAGAGGAAAATGCAGAAGCAGATGCACTAGCTAACCTCGCAGCAGTCACGGAAGTAACGAACAAAGACAATACAATTGTCGTTCAACTATTTCATTCAATAATAGACCAGGACATGAATGAGGTAACTTTAAACAACCTAACCTGGGGCTGGAGAAACGAAATTCTTAATTTTTTACAGAATGGCACCGTACCTGAAGACAAGAAAGCAACTCAAGCACTTCGCCGCAAAGCTGCACGATACTGCCTTATTCGCAACTCACTTTATCGCAAGATGTTCGGAGGACCCCTAGCTAAATGCCTCGGACCTAACCAAACGAAATTTGTGATGAAAGAAGTCCACGAAGGACACTGTAGAAATCACTCAGCGGAGAGATCCTTAGTGAAAACACTAATTAGAGCTGGATACTATTGGCCTAAGATGGAAGAAGAAGCCGAGAATTTCGTATCCAAATGTGACAGATGCCAAAGGTTTGCCAATAACATGCATCGACCAGCGGAATTATTACATCCAATAATATCCCCATGGCCTTTCATGAAATGGGGTATGGACATAGGGGTACCTCTTCCCACAGCTAAAGGACAGGTACGGTTTTTACTCGTGCTAACCGACTATTTTACAAAATGGGTAGAGGCAGAAGCGTTCAAACAAGTGCGAGAAAAGGAAGTTAAAAGCTTCTTATGGCGAAACATAATATGCCGCTTTGGAATACCAAAGGAAATCGTGTGTGATAATGGCCCACAATTCATAGGCTCGCAAATCACAGAATTCTTCGAAAGTTGGCAAAACAAGCGGATCACTTCAACACCGTACCACCCCGTGGCTAATGGTCAAGCTGAGTCAACGAATAAGGTCATCATCAACAATCTAAAGAAGCAGCTGGATAAAGCCAAAGGAAACTGGCCTGATGAGTTACCAGCGGTACTATGGGCATATAGAACAACTTCAAAGATAGCCATGGGAGAAACCCGTTCGCACTTGTTTATGGCTTAGAAGCCTTAATACCTGTGGAGATTGGCGAACCAATCATAAGGTTCTCAACATCCATGGAAGGTGAAAACAACGACGAATTAAGGACCAACGTGGACCTGCTCGAACCACGGAGAGAAGCAGCATTGATACGGATGGCAGCTCAAAAATAAATCATAGAGCGTTATTACAACCGTAAAGCTCATCTCAG
>ML370445.1:63619-86390 GCA_005239525.1 Nicotiana knightiana | reverse complement strand
AGTCATCCAAATGCAAAGCCTAATGCAAAAAGCAAAAACCTTCAAACATATTCAGGTTGAAAGGAAAAATATTAGTCACGAGAAAGAAATGTACATCTTTATACTTATTCAAAGCTGTTGTAACAAAAACAGTTAGGGATAAAATATCATCATCAGTGTACTCATTAAAAAAAACTGTTCTCAAATAAAACAGTTATGAATGAAAAGATCTAAATTCTTGTATTTATTCAAGAAATTGTTATCAAATAAAAACAGTTACGAATAAGAAAATATTTCCCTCACACTTATTAGAAAACTGTTTCCAAAAATAGTTGCGGGTAAACACCCCCTCCCCAATCTTTACAAAAACTATTACTAATAAAAAATAATTGTTTCCTTGTATTAATATCGAAAAACTGTTACCTATGAAAAACAGTTACGAAATACAAGAGTATATCAAATCTGTTAAACAAAAACAGTTGCAAGCATGAGTTTTAGACGATAATCAAACACATGTAAAATGTCATGGAAGTTCAAACAAGAAAAACTTTCCTTGGAAACATTCTTAAACATGTGTAAAATTCCTATCACTCTATTGCATTATCATGAAGTTGAGACGTCTTCTTCATGCCAATTATAAAGGGCCCTCTTCCATAAACTATGCCTATTACAAAAAGGCACACATTTAATATGACACCGTGCCTATTACAAAAAAGGTACGAGTAGTCTAAAGCATTCCACATGCAAAACTCGAAGGTAAAACTAAAACCTCGAAAAATGAAGCATGCAAAAGACTTAAAGAGTCGAACTAACATTTATATATTAAAATGGCTAAAACTAAGTATTAACTTATACTTAGCCGTATATAAAATTTTATATACATTATGGTGCCCCTAAGTTGTCGTTTGGGGATTTTAAGGAAATCCAAATTTACCCCCGATGGGACTGGGGGTAACCACCAATTGATACAAAGAAAAAAAAAAAGGGGGGGGGGGACAAACCAACTAAATCTTTTCAGCAGAGGGGTTGAATTCAGTGGCAGAAGGAGCGGGAGCAACTGGGGATGAAGAGGCATGAGCAGCTGGAATCTCACTATCAGGTGAAGAGAGGTTATGACCTTGTTAAACCTTCTCCATGGATTCCTTAGTTTTAATTATTTCAGCACTAAGGTCAAAACCCTCTTGACCCATTTCCATCAATGTGTCAAGGAGAGAATTCATATATGCCCAGCTCACATCGACAACAGCCACCTCTTCCAAATCTTCATAATCCTTTGCCCACACTTGAAGCTCAGCTCTCAATCCGTCCTTCTCCGCCTCCGCAGCTTCATGGGCGGCCCTTAATGGAACAATCGACTCCTCTAAAGTTTGAGCTTTGTCTAAAGCCCTACGAAGGTCTTCTTGAGTACGAGTGAGTGATTGCACGAGCTCGCCTGAGTATTCCTCCTTCTGCCCCAACAAGTTCTTCAAGTCTCTAATCTCCTCTGAGGCACGGGACAGCTGCTCCGCGAACGAAGACTCCAGAACACTCTTATCTTTATCAGCCTGACTGCAAGAAGCCCTCTCCACTGCCAATTCTGCTGCCATGAGTCTCATCTGCCGCTTCAAGGTACTCTTTTCCTCTTCTAAAGAATCCATGTCAATCCTTAGGCTATCATATTGTGCTCTCCAATTATCAACATCTACCTGCAACTTTTTTGTCTCTTGTTCTGTGTTTGAAATCCTCTTCATAAGCTCCATGCCTATAAGGTTAATCTACAAGAAATAAACCAGTCAGATATGGTAAATTTCATATACGAGAGTGAAAGAGGATAACTTGCATCATACCTTCAAAGAAGTATGCACGACCTCATTGGCCCATGTAAGAGCACCGTGGCTGGCTAGCTTTGCCTTCTCAGAGGGACCTATCAAAGGCTTGAGCCACACTTCGGACTCACCCGTTTTCTTGAAAAGATTCCCCTCAACTGGAACCTCTATTACCACTTGCCGCATCTCTCTGCTGGAAGACCCTACTTCCCTAACGGAAGGCATGGAAGCAGGCAGAGATGGAACAACAACATACACGGAAGGTTGAGGAGCTGGAGAAGCCACGGGCAAAGCAGCAAGCACAGAGAGTGGAAGAGTTGAAGAAGTTACAGGCAACGCAACAATAGAATTTGAAATAGCCAAAGGAACAGACAGAACATTTTCTCTCAAAGAAGCAGGAAAGACAACAGTCAAAGGGACGTCGTCAAGAGCAAGATCAACACCCTCATGAATAGGGGAATGTGAAACATAATCAAGGACAGAGGGCTCAATCACAGACACAGAAGGCAAGGTTAAGGCTGTAAGCTCATCATCTAAAACCATTCGCCTTCTCTGTGGCATGTGAACTAAATCACCCTCTTCTTCTTCTACGGAACGAGACTCACTAATCTTCCTCTTCGAGGAAGATGAACCAACAATAATTTCATGGGCCTGAGCCATGGACATCTTCAGGATAGATGAAGCAGACACCCCACAAGCAGAGAACCCTATTAAAAAGGGAAAAAAGTTAAACGACAAAAAAAAAAGAGACTCGAGTAAGGAAAGAAGAAAAAACAAGAGCTTTACTTACTGTGGGTCTTTACTTGCCAACAATACCTCCCAACGAGGTACTTCCAAAATCTTTTTTCTGAAGGAGCAACAAACAACAATTTTTCTACCCAATCACGAATATCGGAGACATTCTCAATAGTATTCATGATTGCTGAGAGAAGAAAAAAAAAAAACACGATGTTAATAAAACATCTCAAGTCAAAACAAGAAAAAGTAAATGTGAGTTAAAACATACTCATNGTGGGTACAACAACATACCGGAGGTACCAACCCCTATCCTTATCATCTCCAGGGGTTACCAGCACTCTTTTGCTTCTAGCAGTCAGAGTAAAAACCCCTTCACGAAATAAGGTAGGAGAGTAGAAGTCAATAAGATGGTTGAAGGTAAAAGTAACCGAGGATAAAGAAGCCAAACTCCTAAGACGTGCGACAACTCGCCACACAAGTGGGCCAACTTATCCTAAGTGAAAGGATACATATAAACAAAATAATATCCCGTCTTGTAAGACGTTATTCTTTGATTACTATTTAGAATGTAGACAAGAAAGTCAGACCTCCAAAAGCACTCCCTACGAACAAGGGAAATCTGACCCTCAGTTATAAGGGTTGGATATCTTTCAACACTATCAAGAAAAGAAGATTGATCTACAAGAACTTGGCTATCCCTAGCAAAAACAAACTCAGCAGGGACAATTTCATCGACTCCAGGCTTACGAAGGCATTCGCCTCTACCTCTAGACAAAGACCGAGAAACCCTAAATCTCGGAGAAACTGGAGATCTAGTGGAAGAAGAAGGAACTATCTGAGAAGAAGAGGAGCCCCTCGAAGGAGTGGATCCTAGACTTCTAAGTCTACCACCCCTCCGACTTCTAGTCGGAGCAGAAGATGGCGTTAAACTTTCAAGATCTATTACTCTTTGAGGTTGGTTTGA
Source organism: Nicotiana knightiana (assembly GCA_005239525.1). Classification (NCBI taxonomy): domain Eukaryota; kingdom Viridiplantae; phylum Streptophyta; class Magnoliopsida; order Solanales; family Solanaceae; genus Nicotiana; species Nicotiana knightiana. Next base: position 82,904 of record ML370445.1, on the reverse strand, counting down.
GGAAGATATGTTGACAAAAGCGAAGAAGAAAGTTCTTTACAAAAGACAAAGTTAGAAAAGTTTTTCTTGGAAGCAAAGAAAAGAAAACATGTATTTATACTTGAAGACAACCGTCAAACATGAAGAAAAAGGAAAATAATGATGAAAAGTCATAATTGAAGATGTCACTTCGGGACTGGCATAGTCGCAAAAAGCCCTAAAAGGTGCTGAGTAAATGCAGAACCAATCCGAAAAGGACACGTGGTATGAGCATTAAATGAAAGTGACAAATGACGCCTATGGTGCAAAGAAGGATACAATGATTCAAGGAAAAGCGGCAGCAAAATATTCCCGCCATAAATGAATATCCACTTAACAAATATTAATCGTTAAATATATGGTAAGTGGGGGGACTATCTGTATTGGTAAAAAAGAGTTTCACACGTAAGCCAGCTTTTGACAACTCAGTCAGTCACGTGGACATAGGAAAACGTGACAGCTGGATGTAATTCTTTGAAGAGGTATGGTACAAAGAGGCACGGTTCAATAAATCCACGAATTTATCAGCCACAGGAAACTCAACTTGATCAAAATGGGAGAGAGGCATGGTCAGAATGAATCTAGACAAAGCTACGGGTAGATTCAAGGACCCACAATTGATTACTCGAACGTTATGTAACTGAACCCCAATTACCGTTATCCTTTGTAACGCCTCATTAATGTAATAATTAGTCATTAATGAGTAAACATAGCAAGAGTCGTACGTTATAAGAATCTCCTATATAAGGGAGGGGAATACAACTTGTAAAGGCATCTGATTCTCGAATACAATCAACTTCGATTTTTTATATTTCTGCAATATTGTCTATTATTCACTTTTTCTCCATTACCTTGATTATCAGTAACCCGTATTCATCTTAAAAATAAGCTTTAGTCAAAGGGTCTAATTCTTTGGTTAAACACTATTGATGTAGAAATAAATTCAATTTTACAAAATAAAACTTGGACTTTAGTTGATTTACCTTCGGGAGCTAAACCTATTGGTTGTAAATGAATTTTTAAGAAAAAGTTCAATCCAGATGGTTCCATTAATAAATAGAAAGCTAGACTTGTTTCAAATGGTTTTACTCAAAAGCAAATTATACTTATGTTCATGTAACTAGAATTTTCTCAATTCGTGTTCTACTTGCCTTGGCTTCTATTTATAAATTTTTTATTCACCAAATGGATGTTAAAACTGTATTTTTAAATGGTGATTTAGAAGTTGAAATTTACACGGAGCAACCTGAAGGTTGTATAGTGTATGTCCAAGAAAACAAAGTACATTGCTTAAAAATTTATATGGTCTAAAGCAAGCACCTAAATAGTGGCATGAAAAATTTGATCAAGTATTGATTAATGATAGATTTTCATCAATTAAATGTGTTTATACTAAATGTGTATATGGTACTTGTATTATTATTTGCCTTTATGTGGATGACATGCTTATTTTTAGTCCTAGTCTTGATTTGTTGATTTCCGGTCGACAGTGGAAATATTTTTATATAGGAGTCGGAATGGAATTCTGAGAGTTGGAGTAGGTTTGTAGTGTCATTTGTGACGTGTGTGCAAAATTTGAGGTTATTCGGACGAGGTTTGGTAGGTTTCGAAGTCGTTTGCGAAATTTGGAAGTTTAGAAGTTATTAGGCTTGAATCCGAGGTTAATTTGATATTTTGATGTTGTTTAGAGAGTTCCTAAGGGTTCGACCAAGTTCGTATATAGATATATAAATTGTTGGTGCCTTTAGTTGAGGTTCCGGAAGCTTCGGGTGTGTTTCAGATGAGTTTTGAGCGAGTCCGGGCATTACCGGTCCTCGAGTTAATTTTCGCGGAGAGCATATTTTTGGTCGCGGCTGTGCTCCAGGGAGGTTTTGCAGATCTGCTTGTCCGACTTCGGAAGCCTATATCTTTTGATATACAAAGAATTTTGAGATAATTCAAAAATGAAAGTTGTAGCTCTTCGTGTCTAGTTTCCATAAAGCTAAATAAATCATTATTTAGATATATTTGGAGAAAATTATGGCATACTAAATTCTGGTAGTGCAGCAACCGCAGGAGCTGGGAGGCGCGGCCGCGCTTGGATTTTCGCGGACCGCGCAGTGGGAGTTCAGGGGTGCACTATATGAACGGGGTTTCGGTCATTATTTCATATTTTGGACCTAGGGAGCTCAATTTCTGGCGATTTTTCGTGAGTTTTTCAAGAATTTCATCGGGGTAAGTGATTCTAACTCGAATTTGGTTAATATACATGAATATCTCTATGATTTCATCATTTGGTTAGTACTTTGGGGTGGAATTTGGGGGAAATTGTAGAAACTTGATAAAAATGAATTTTTGGGATTTGAATGTCGATTCGAAGTCGAATTTGAGTGAAACTAGTATGGTTGGACTAGTGAGTGAATGGGTGTTCATAATTTGTGACTTTCACCCGATTTCGAGACGTGGGCCCGGGAAGGCTTTTTGGGCATCTTTCCTATTTTCTTTCCTTGGCTTCAAATTCATTAGCTAAAATAGTTACTTTGTAGTTATATTTACATTATGCAATTAATTTGATTAGATTTGGGTCATTCAGAGTTGGATACTCGTGGCAATAGTGTGATTTCGGGTAGATTTGAGCGGTTTAAGGTAAGTGGCTTGCCTAACTTTGTGTTGGGGGACTTTCCCTTTAGGATGTTTGGTATTGTTTGATTTGTGAGTGCCGTGTACGTGAGGTGACGAATACGTACACGGGCTATTGTTGTAAAAATCCCGTTTTTCCTCTTGTCATAAACTGTTTTCCCTTGTTGAACTGCACTACTATGTTTAATTGCTTAGTTTAGATTAGGAAAGCATGCCTACGTGTTTTAGATGCCTATTTGATATTCTGTGCGACATGCTTAGGTAGATTCCTATTTGTAACGACCTGACTGACCATTTTACTTTCTAGAACCTCATTCTCCTAAATAAGACTTCTAGTACTTGCTTTTACTGATTTATGACTTGCAGGGATGGTTGGTTCGGGATTTGGAAAAAGTTTGGGTTGAAATCGGAACACTTGGTTCCTTAAGGTTGGCTTAAAAAGCCAAGTTTGACTTCGGTCAACGTTTTGATTAAATGACCTTGGAATCAGGATTTGAAGGTTCCAACAGGTTCGTGCGATGATTTCAGACTTGGGCGTATGTCCGGGTCGGGTTTTGGATGACCCGGGAGCGTTTTGACGCCTAATAGTGAAAGTTGATTCCTTAAGGATTTTGAAGTTCTTTAAATTTGGTTTGGAGCGGGTTTTTATGATATCGAGGTCCGAACAGAATTTTGAGACCGGGAATAGTTCCGTATTGTCATTTAAGAGTTGTAAGCAAAATTTGGTATCATTCCGAGTAGTATAAGTACGTTTCAGAATATTGGAAGTAGATTGAAGAACTTAAAATTCATAAGATTGATTCAAATGGTTTTAGGGTGTGATTCTTAATTTTAATTTGTTTCGGGCGTTCCGAAGGTTCGAGCAAGTCTGTTTTATGATTTAGAACTTGTTGGTATGTTTGGACGGGGCCTCAGGGGCCCGGGATGCCATTCGGACGTCGCGCGAGCCGAGTCCAAGCTCAAAATGAGCTGCTGGTGCACCAGTTCTGCTGCGACCGCACCTGCTGTTGGGCAGTCGCAGGTGCGGGCGAAGCTGCACAGATGCGGCCCAAGAGTGGAGCCCAAGTTCCACAGATGCAGTCCCTTTTTCGCAGAAGCAGAACTGCAGGTGCGGCCCAAGCCGGTCATGCCCCATTCCGCAGATGCAGACCTTCTCTCGCAAAAGCGAGACCGCAGATGCGGTCCCTTAACCGTAGGTGCGGAAATCGCTGAAGGCAGTGCCTTCGTTTAATACGGGAAATGTGTCATTTCTGACACATTTCATTCATTTCTTGGGCGATTTGGGAGCTTCTAAAGAGGGGATTTCAGCCTAGCATTATGAGGTAAGTTATTTCTACTTAATGTGAGTTAAATACATAGTTTAGGAGTAGATTACACCATGTAAATTAGTGAAAATTGTGAGTTTAGAGTAAAAACCTAGGGTTTTGATAAAAACAAGATTTAACCACATAATTCGTTACGGAATGAAGTGAAAATCATATATTCTTGGTCCTTGGTTATGGGTAACAACTTCCCTCGAAAATTTCTGGAATCCGGGCATGTGGCCCCCGGGGATGAATTTTGGGAAATGTGTATTTAGGGTTGAGAAACTACTTTTAATAATTAGAATATCAACTCTTGGGTTTGTACTGACTAGATCTTACCCCATTTGAATAGTTTTGGATCGTTCGGCTCCGAATTGAGGGTTTGAGCGCATTCTTGAAAATGGAAGTAAGCTTTGGAGCAAGGTGAGCCTCCTTTCTAACTTCGTAAGAGGGAAATAACTCCTAGGTGAATTAAATAAATGTATGTGACTATCTGTGGGGGATACATATGTACGTGGTGACGAGAGTCCGTGCGTAGCTACTATTATGCTAATTGTCCGGGTAGTTTAGGACACATATAATTCCATACTTGCAAATGCTTACATTCTTTCTTGCTACTGAGATCACCTAGGACATGCTATAAATTGTAAATAAATATAAACGGATGTACGCACTTACTTGAGAACTTGTATGAATTTATTTGACTATAAATGAGCAATGTGTGCATACTTGATAATAATTGCTAATTGTGGATCGGGTCGATCGCATCGGCAGAAATAGATGCATCTATGGTTCGCGTCATTCGACCCTCTGGCAGTTCAAAGTTTATTATTATGTCGGACCAGAATGTACGACCTCGGCATGGTGTGCGCATGTTATTTATGTGGAACTTTTCCGTGATATACTTTGCTTAAATGCTAATGTGCTTATTACATGACATGACTGAAATTGATATACTGTTGAGAAGTAATATTCTATTTCTCCTTGTTTTGGGACTGTCATCATATTCATGCTATTCATGCTTAGCGTAACACCTAAATATTATTGATATTGGCCTTAGTAAGCGTCAAGTCGACCTCTCGTCACTACTTCTTCGAGGCTAGACTAGATATTTGTTGGGTACATGTTGTTTATGTACTCATACTACGCTTCTGTACTTAACTGTACAGGATCTGAGGTAGGTGCATCTAGTTACCCGTCCGGTGCGCGTTCCTGATTCCTGATCAAGATCTCACGGTGAGCTGCCCCTTCTGAGTCGTTTCAACAGCATACCAGAGTTCTCTTCTTTTGTTGTTGTTATGTACTGTCTATTCTATTTCAGGCAGTAGTATAGTGGTATTTTTGTACATTCTACTAGTTGCACTAGTACTTGTGACACTAGTTCCTGGCACACACTATATAGACTATTATTTTGGGTTGTATCTCTATTACTATGAACTTGTTAATTATCGGCTGTTTTAAATTTAAGATTTAGTAAATGAGGGGATTGGTTGGTAAAATAAATGAGAACTCACTAATTGATTAGAGTTGGCTTGCCTAACAACGATGTTGGGCGCCATCACGACCTACAATGGAATTTGGATCGTGACACTATTTCCCTTTGATTGTGTTTAGTCTAAACTGTATACTTTGATGTCGTATCTGTCATTTCATCTTGAGTTGCATATTTACTTTGAGACTACGGACGTATTCAGGGAGATCCCCCAACACTGCATATTTACTTTGGGACTACGGACGTATTCCAGGAGATCCTCCTGTCTTGCATAGTTATTTTGGGACTACAGACGTATTCGGGGAGATCCCCCAGCACTGCATATTTATTTTGGGACTACGGACGTATTCCGAGAGATCCCCCTGTACTACATAATCATTTCGAAACTACGGAACGGTATCCCGGGAGATTCACTGTTGCGTTTACCTTGTTTTGAGCCGAGGGCTCCCTTAACTGTAAATTTTGTGAATTTCTTAAATTTCTTTACCGTAAAATTTATATTTATCTCATACTGCTTAATTTATTATATTTACTCTAGTAGGGCCCTGATCTGATCCCGTCACTACTCGATCGAAGTTAGGTTTGGCACTTACTGGGTACCATGGTGGTGTACTCATGCCCTTTCTTGCACATATTTTTCGTGTGCAGATCTAAGTACGAGCTATCAGCCTCGGGGTTAGTGCTTGCTTGCTGATTTCAGGAAACTTTAAGGTACTTCTGCTCGCGTCCGCAGATCCTTGGAGTCCCCTTCTATTCCCTCGCCTAGAGATTTTTCTTTGTTTATCTTTAGACTTTTGTATAGAGCTACATAGATTATAGAATCTTGTGATTTAGCGATATTCCGGGTTTTGGAAAATTATTTTTTTTGTAAATATCGAGTGGCACTATCCTTGTTATTTTAAATATGTTTTTTATCTTTTATCGTTATGTTTTCTTTAAATTTTTCGCAATAATAGGCTTACCTAAAGACTAGGTGCCTTCACGGCACTTTTTGGAGGGTTAAATTGGGTCGTGACAAGTACCTGTAAGCACTCCTTATGATGCTAGTAGTCAATTAAAAAATAATAAGGGAGATGTTGTAGATCAAAATAAATATGCTTAAATTATTGGTAGTCTAATGCATTAGATGAATTTTACTAAACCTGATATTGCATATGATGTGTGTAAATTGAGTAGATATACTCATAATCCGAGTCATGATCATTGGAATGCATTAGTAAGAGTCATGAAATATTTGAGAGGTGCCATGAACTATGATATTAAATATAATGGATTTCCCAATGTACTAGAAGGATACAATGATGCTAACTGGATCTCTGATTCAGATGAGACAAAATTCACTAGTGGTTATGTGTTCACCCTCAGTGGGGGTGCTGTGGCATGGAAATCAGCTAAACAAACAATAACAGCTAGATTTACAATAGAATCTGAGTTTATGGCATTGGAATTGGCTAGCAATGAGGCTGAGTGGTTAAAGAACCTTTTGGCAAGTATTCCACTAGGAATAAAACCGACACCTTCTGTGTCGATGCATTGTGATTTCCAAGCTGCAATAGCCATTGCTAAAAACAAACCCTCCAATGGGAAGAGTAGACCTATCCGATTGAGACATAATATTATAAAGCAACTGCTGAAAGATGGAATTATTTCCATAGATTATGTGAAGTCAGAAGTGAATTTGGCATATCCTCTGACTAAACCTTTGGGAAGAAAATTAATATCTGAAACATCAAGGGGAATGGGATTATTGCCAATTTGAGTTATATCGACAATGATGGTAACCCAACCTATGTGATTGGAGATCCCATATAGTAGGTTCATATGGGTAATAATAAGTCATTAGTTGATTAAATATGCACTATTAAATTATGTCTCTTCCTTTGGTGTGTATATAGTGCTAGACTGCAAGGAATGAGAGGTTGAGCTATTAAACTCTTAATCTAATAATCCATAGCCTTTTCTAGGTGGTGTATTGTGCTGCAGAATACACTTGATGGATGGACCTATATGAGTGTGGAGTGGGGCCGCTCCTATGAAATTTATGGCAAAAAGTTTCTAGAGCACTCACGAAAACCAGGCACGCGCATGGCCTAGTAGTGCAAAACCGCGATAAACAACAAAGTGTGTGCGGGTATAATGTGATAGATAAGACACTAAACTTACAAAAGAATTCTTGGTTCATAGAAGTTCTAAAGTTCACCAATTGTTCTGTAAGTTTAATCTTATTTTATCTAGGTCTGGTTCATATTCCAAGAGACACCAGATTCAACGCATTGTGCTCATTTGTGAAAATCCAGCAAAACTCTTTATTTATTCTATTTTATAATATTCTTTTTGAGCTATGTGGGAGATTGTTAAGAAAAGTATTTTAATATCTCAAAAAAAAAAATTTAAAATTATGTCTAAGTTCATTATCTTAATATAATATTAATTGGTCTTAATACAAATGTAACTGATGGAATATTTTTCAATTACAAATTTAAAAACATTAAAATTGGTGATTGAAGTTTTACTATGATTTTAACGATTTGGCTATTGATAGCTTTCAATGACTTTACGTTTTGTCATCTAATACATTTAAATGACTTTAACGTTTTAATCTTAAGCCTTAATGGCTTTAACGTTCATCAGATCCATATTACTTTTGGAATATATATAAATATATCTTCTCGTGTTCATTTGAAAATGTGTGTGGAAAACTTCTCCTTTTATTTTGTGTTGGGTTTTCTTTTAAATATTTTTTTTTGAGATATTGAATCCTGAGGATATGCCTAATAATATTTGTAACGATATGGGTAAAATATCTTTAAGGACAGTGTCCTTGACACGTCTAAAGCTAATTTCAAAAAAAATATTGATATCTTCTTTGTTTTGGTTGATCTTACGCTTCACTTTAACAGATCCAATGGGAATATCAGTATAAAGTTTTAGCACGATTCTGCAAGTTGGGTCTTAGGAGTGTATCAGTTATTCAATTCTCTTTTCTGTTACAAAAATAATATTATCATATATTATGTCTTTCTTAAAATAATTGAATAATAAAATCATCCATAATCAAGGATTTTACTCTTCTAAAGAATTTATTTTAAAATATAAAAGACTAAAACAAGTCGTCCAAAGATCTCATAAATTCTATTTCTATATATATCTATATTGTACTTGCCAATCGATACACAACTTGTATTTTAAACAAAATTAAATACAGATAATTTTAGAGACCTCCCTTCAACAGGTTTGGCTTCGTAACACTAACCTCCTTTGTGGTTCACGATATTACGTTTACCTCCCTTCTTTTATATTTGCTGTAACAAAATTATTAATTGACTAAAAATAAACAAGTTGTCCCTTAACGAGTTAATTTTGTTTTTCTTCTATTTTGTATGACAAAGCTTCTTTTACTTCTTTTATTTACCACTTCTACCAACAAATAGTACATTCATGCTACTCAATATTTTTAAAACGATATCCATGAATATTAAGTGATAAAACATTATTGCATATGTATTTAAAGGCTCTGGGATCAGAAAGTGAAATTTTTTAGCGATCAGACATTAACATTAACATGCCATTATTATCGNCATATATATATATATATATATATATATATATATATATATTATAACACCTATGATACTATGATTTGGATTTTAACATCTTGGTTACTAAACCGTCCTTTGGAGATTTTTCAATTTGTATTTTCTAGCCAAATAATTTTATAATAGGTTATTCACTTTTTTAGTGAGAGAGAAGAAGGCTTGCGATCTGGATCAAGTGAGGTGCATCAAAGACGAGGGCGGTCGAGTATTGATGGAAGAGGCCCATATCAGGCAAAGATGGCAGTCGTACTTTCATAAACTTCTGAACGAAGAATGGGATAGAAACATAGTGTTAGGGCAATTGGGGCACTCTGAGAGCCACCGCGACTTTAGGTATTGTAGGCGCATTAAGGTTGAGGAGGTCGTGGGTGCAATGGGTAAGATGAGTTGGGGCAAAGCGACCGGACCAGATGAGATTCCAGTAGATTTTTGGAGATATGCGGGTAGAGCAGGCTTGGAGTGGCTGACTGGGTTGTTTAATGTTATCTTCAGGACGTAGAGGATGCCTGATGAGTGGCGATGGAGTACAATGGTTACGGTGTACAAGAACAAAGGTGATATCTAGAATTGTAACAACTATAGGGGTATCAAGTTACTAAATCATAATGAAAGTTTGGGAGAGGGTGGTGGAAAGGAGGATAAGGAGGGCAGTGTCTATATCGGAAAACCAGTTCGGGTTCATGCCAGGCCGTTCAACTACGGAAGCTATCTACCTTATCAGGAGGTTGGTGGAACAATACAGGGATAGGAAGAGGGATTTACATATAGTGTTTATTGACCTAGAGAAGGCGTATGACAAGGTCCCTAGGGACGTCCTCTGGAGATCTCTGGAGGTGAAAGGTGTGTCGGTGCTTACATTAGGGCAATAAAAGATACGTATGATGGAGCTATGACTCGGGTTAGGACTGTGAAAGGTGACTCAGAGCCTTTTCCAGTGGTTATGGGGTACACCAAGGATCTGCGCTCAAACCCGTTCTTATTTGCCCTGACGCTGGACGCACTGACACACTATATCCAAGGAGAGGTGCCATGGTGTATGTTGTTCGTTGATGATATAATTCTGATTGATGATACGCGATGCGACGTTAATGGGAGATTGGAGGTGTGGAGGCAGACCGTGAAGTCTAAAGGTTTCAAGTTGAGTAGGACTAAGACGGAATATGTGGAATGTAAGTTCAACAACGTGACAAAGGAAGCAGATGTGGAAGTCAGGCTTGACTCACAGGTCATCCTCAAGAGAGAAAGTTTTAAGTACTTAGGGTCAATTATCCTGGGTGATGGGGAGATCGACGGGGATGTTATGCATCGTATTGGGGTGGGATGGATGAAATGGAGGTTAGCGTCTGGAGTCCCGTGTGACAAGAATGTTTCACCGAAACTCAAAGGTAAATTCTATAGAACGGTGGTTAGACCGGCCATGTTGTATGGGATTGAGTGTTGGCCAGTCAAGAATTCACATATCCAGAAGATGAAAGTAGCAGAAATGAGGATGTTGAGATGGATGTGTGGGCACACTAGGCTGGATAAGATTAGGAATGAAGAAATTCGGGAGAGGGTGGGCGTGGCTCCGGTGGACGACAAGATGCGGGAAGCGCGGCTTAGATGGTTCGGACACGTGCAGAGGAGAAGCCTAGATGCCCCGGTTAGGAGGTATGAGCGGTTGGCTTTGGCAGGTACGAGAAGAGGTAGAGGGCGGCCTAAGAAGTATTGGGCCGAGGTGATCAGACAAGACATGGCGCGACTCCAGATTTCCGAGGACATGGCTCTTGATAGGAAGATGTGGAAGTCGAGCATTAGGGTTGTAGGTTAAGGGGTAGTCGAGCGGTATTCCTCTTTGTCCCGGTTTCCCTCTTTGTACCGACGAGTATGATAGTGTTTTGTTTGGCCCTGCTAGCAATTTATGTTGTGGTTCACACTTTTGCATAATATTTGTGTTACTGCTTTTCTATTTATTTGATGTCTCTTACGTTGCTGATATTATTTTTCGGGTTTCGTTGTCACAGATTTATTGTCTCTGAGCCGAGGGTCTCCCGGAAAGAACATCTTTATTCCTTCCAGGATAGGGGTAAGGTCTGCATACATTCTACCGTCCTCAGACCCCACTTGTGGGATCTTACTGAGGTGTTGTTGTTGTTGTTGTTATTCACTTTTTTAAAAGCTAAAAGTGCCTCTGGATAGTTTTCAAATTTTTACAAGGAGCTGAAAAACTTGACATATTAATGGAACAAACGCCAGCACTCGGTCCTCTTATTATGAATTAATGTAATGTTGTTCCACAATTCGTGCAAATGTGAAACTAAATGAAAGGGAAAAACAGGAAACTGAAAAGTCGCTATCACCACCATTATAACAAAAAAGGAAAGAAAATGACTAGAATGCTTTGATGTAATTCCTGGGATTCAGAGTTGTTCTAGATTGTTCTTCTTCCGGTAAAAGAAAGCAAACTAAACACTAGACTGCCTGTTCAAAAGTTTAAGATTAGTTGAGAATGTGTTTAATATAATGTAAAATGTGTCTAAATTATTTTTGCATTCGAAAATGTTTTATTTTTAAAATTATTATATCTTTTTTAGTATTTGATCGGTGAAAAGTAGATAATATAGTACCTTAACTTTACAAGGCAGATGCAAGATATGAAGATAGTGCTTTGGTAATAATTTTGAGAATTAAAGATTGATAATAATGTGTAAGTGTTGATTAATGAGAATTAAATTATGTAAGAGCCTGTTTGGAAAGTCCCGTAGAAATTGGATTTATGTGTAATTACACAATTTGGTATGTTTGTCTGGCCAAGTAATTACTTGGTCAGCATGAAATTGAGTGTAATTACACTTTCCAATTCTTAAGAGGAGGTGAAAATTGGTGGTAATTACACCGCGTAATACAAGGTTACTTTTAATTTCTTTCCTTTTTGTTTTAATTTTAATTTATTTCTTTATAAATTTTTATTTCCATTATGTTAATTTTCTTTTTATTTAGTTTTTTATTTTAATCTTGATTTTTAATTTCTTTTTAAATTTTAAAATATATTTTCTTTGTACATTATTTATCTTTTATTTTTCTACCTTTATTTCTTGTGATTCATATATTTGCTTGTATATTTTATTTCTCATTCGTTTTATTTTCTTCATTTAGTGTAATTGCGTTATTATTTTAGTTTTTGAAACTACACCTCCTAATATTAGAATTAGTGAGTCATTAAAAAACTTGGCATATAATGAGTGATGCCATTAAAGTAGAATTTCGTAGTTGAATGAAGTTATAAACTTATTATGTTTCCTAATCTTAAGTGGTTTTGGAACTTATTTTTATTATGTTGGAATTTGATATACGTTAAAGTAATTTTATTTTTTTTTGGAATTTAATTGTACTATTATATTTATGGTTCCATTTTACTTGTTTTAGTAGTATTGACTTGTTATTTCACATTCCATGTTGTTTATTTTTTAGTTAGAATTGATAATTTTGTTTTGTCAAACATTTGCATAATACTATGATATTATATTTAATATTAATTTATTTTATCAAACATGCATTCCATGGTGTTCTTAAAAAGCGTATGTTTTTAGTTTTTATAATTAATTGAACTAAATATTATGAATTTAAAATATGTGTATTAAATATTTTTATAATATTAGTTATAAATATATGATTACTTATTAGCATATATTCAAGAAAAAATATGCATCTTAAATACCAAATCTAATATCATTTATACTTATAAAACATCATTTTAGGCATATATTTATTATATCAACTTTTAAGTTTTGATAATTACTTTATTTAATCTAACTATGTAATTATACTTGTGCAACCAAATATTACGCTTGTAATTACACTGTAATTACGTTATGACAAACAAACATGTCGTCGTAATTACTAGGCCGTGTAATTATTACCCTAATAATTACACCAATTATAATTATCGGGTGGCTTTCTAAACAGACCCTAAAAGTGAACTTACTTGTAAATGAAAATTACTTTTGTCCATAAGTGGCCAAAGTCATCAAGTTGAACGTATCTTTCCCAAGAGAAAACATCTTCAGCAATTCAAGATAACAAGATACTGGAAAATAATTTAACAAAGGAAAATATTTTTTCCCAAGAGAAAACATATTCAGCAATTCAAGGTAACCAATACTGGAAAATCAGGAAAATATTCTCCCAGAAAAGTACTTTTGCCATATTAAACAGATTTGTGTAAATAGATACAATTCATGGAATCGCAGAAACTATAAAAATCAAAAAAGAAGTGACAATAGTTGAAAGAACCGTTTTTTTTCCTCTGTGGTGGGGCGATCTCGCTAGGTGAGATAATGAGACCAAAGCATGAAAAATCGACTGCCTGCGAAAATCAACAGGAAAGCTTTGGCTGTTTGCTTTAGCAACGACGGTAAAGGGCAGGTTCTGTAGTCAACTGCACTTGGTCAATTCCTGCTCTGTCGGGTCATTTGATCTTCTCAGTTCCACTCGGGCATACTCTTTCATAGACTCGACACAGGTTGTGCGTCGGGTCCTCTCTTCTCTTCGTGAATCTCAGTTGGAAGCCCCCATTTTCATTAGACATCCTATGAAGTAGGAGCTCGCTCCCTAACAAGCAGAATGGATGACTTAAACTGAAAGTAAGTTCTCCAGATCGATATATCATACGACCTAATGGAGATCTTCAAGATCCANCTACCTGTCTATTCAGCAAATAAATAGCAGTTCTTTTTATCAATATGTATGGTCTTGGATCATCAATAATGATTTTTCTTTAGACTTCGGATACTTGATCGACCCACTTACTTCTATTATGTCAATATTAATCACTACTGTTGGAATTATGGTTCTTATTTATAGTGATAATTATATGGCTCATGATCAAGGCTATTTGAGATTTTTTGCTTATATGAGTTTTTTCAGTACTTCCATGTTGGGATTAGTTACTAGTTCGAATTTGATACAAATTTATATTTTTTGGGAATTGGTTGGGCTGTGTTCCTATCTATTAATAGGATTTTGGTTTACACGACCTGTTGCGGCAAATGCTTGTCAAAAAGCGTTTGTAACTAATCGTGTAGGGGATTTTGGTTTATTATTAGGAATTTTAGGTTTTTATTGGATAAAAGGGAGTTTCGAATTTAGGGATTTATTCGAAATATTCAATAACTTGATTTATAATAATGAAGTCGATTTTTTATTTGTCAAACACACTGAAGAACAGGGGATTCGTCCTTTTGCTCTATATTTGTAGTATGCAATGTACATATTGATAAAATCTATACATGTGCAGTAAGACTTGTATACGTTTCCTAACAAGTTCAAATAAGTCTAAATCCAAGCAATAACTCAGTGGGACTACCATGAGGTATGGCTAACTTTCTCATTTCAGAGTATATTTCAACTTTGTAGCTGTTTTTGTTTGTAAAATGCATTATAGACCCTAAAGAGTTTCAGGACTGTTGCTGCCATTCCTGAATTGCGCGATAGAGAGCATAATTTGGAATTAGATCGCAGGTATCCAGTTGGAGGTTTGTCATTGGAGACGTATCATGTCCGCTATACAGCCATCCTTTTATTGCATCACCTTCATATGTATAACCATCTGCTGCTATGTATGGATCTTCCATAACTTCCTGAAAGTGTAATGGAAAGATGAGACATCAATCAAACTGGACAAACAAAGTATACCAGATATGAAGTCTCAGCAACCATCTGTACACAGAGCAGAACTACATATAACGAAAGGGGGTTCAATAATTCAATTAAATTCCATTTGTCAACAAATTATACTGTCACACACACACACATACAAATTATCGAATTCCCTTGAGATAACGTAAGCTCCTAGAATAGTGGCAAAGGTGCTCGTTCAAAAATTGCTTTAGGTTACAGGTTTTAATTGTAGTTGTGACAATCTTGCATTTATTTGAATCCCCTTGTTAGAGTTTCCGGCTCCAATAATGTGACTGTACATTTTGATTCTTGATAGTATCTTATACTATTCTTGGTTCAAGTCAGGAAAGAGCAACTGCCAAGGACATGCGAAAGTATTCATCATTCTTATCATGTTTCGTATCACCTGAGAGAAAGTAAGACATTCTTATCATAGTCGCTTGCTAGCGCAAGCTAACAAGTTACTGAGAGAACGTGAGTGTTATGTACATTCACATAGAATGAGTGCTCAACCCAAGACTGAGCATCTGATATGCTAGATAGCTGTATGCATGTTCTCACACAAAACAAGGATTGATCATGAAAATTGAGCATCTCACACAGACAATTTCTACATCTCCATTTAGGAGGTAAGAGTGACTAGTTATGAAACTAATGCCAGAATTTGAAGCAAAAGAACACTAATCATATATCTTAAGCTTACCTGGAAGATAGGACAAACGAAATGAGGAGGAATACGTCGTTGACCCTTCGAACCCTGAGATGAAGTATTTGAATCCGGGCATGGTGTGCATACATCTCTCATTGGCTCAATTGTTGGCCAGACTTCTAAGAGCATATTAGGTCGATTTAAAGGATCCTCCGCACAGCACCTCAATGCTAGATAAGCTAACAGGTTCGCTCGTTCAGTTGGCCATTCACCAGCTGAACAGTCCAAAACTGAACCCAAGTTCCCACTTTCCCAAGCACACTTGACCTCCCTAACTATACCTGAAGCTGGTCTTGCAGTCAAAAGTCGTAGAAGTATAATACCAAATGAGTAAACATCAGATTCTACAGTAAGCTGTCCCTTATCGATACATTCTGGATCAGAAGCCTCTGGGTCATCCTTACCACAGAATATGCCATTAATACTGGAATTCTCATAATGGGAAACCAAGAGATGGACTCCCAGATCACTAATTTTGCTGATAAATTTAGCATCAAGGAGGATATTGCTAAGTGTCAAGTTTCCGTGGACAAGGCAAGGGTCGCTGGCATGCAGAAAGATAAGAGCAGAGCATATCTCAACAGCAATTCTTATCCGATGTTGCCAACAAAGAGGGCGGGATTTTGTTCGGCCAGCCAGGTGATCTTCAAGGTTTCCTTTTTCAAGGAATTCATAGGTAAGGGACCTAGATTCTGAGCAAATCCCCATCAGCGTAACAAGGTTTGGATGCCTCACCCTGCTCAAATTTTCTGCCTGTAATGAACAAAAAAAATTGTTAAAGAAACTGTTTATTTATCATTCGTAAAACCAAGACAGTTATTCAAAGAATGGGAAAAGTGTAGACACAATATATGCTAGAAAACCTTAAAATTTCTCCATAAGAACAAAGATGATAACAGTGGCTTTATTCCTCAAGCAACAGGTTATTGAGGATTAAAGCAGAAAATGGAGGGAAATTTCATATTCTGTCAAAGCATCAAAATCCTCCGCATTTAAGGAACAGGGGCATCTATAGTAGATCTAAGGACTGTCCTGTACTCGAGATCAAGAAGAAACAAATCGAAGAGATTTCACTCAGTCACTTATCCCACGACAAGCGTACAAGGGTTCCTACAAAAGACACCACAAGGGAGGGAAGGGCGGGGACAGGAAATATGAAATGAAACCACTCAAGAATTATTATCCATCCCACATTTCACTAAGATTGTGTACTTTAAAAGTTTCACCCTTGGGAGAATTTGTGCAATTTCAATCTCATTGAAACTAAAGCTTTAAAATGCCGGGAATGAAGTGTATAATATATAGCAGGGCAGCTAGTACTTGCATAAAGAAGTGCAATAGGAATCAGCAAACACAATTATATAACAAGAAATTCAATTGCACATATAGCACAAATTTAGCATCTCAAGATTCATAGAGACTCACCTTGTGTTGGAAATCTGAATCACTTAAAGAACCACAAGCTGGTAACATCTTTATAGCTACTTTTACATTGTGAATAATCCCCTTGTAAACACTTCCGAGTTTTCCTTCTCCAATCTTTGAGGTTGGGTCAAAATTTTGTGTAGCCTCTATGATGTCAGAAAAAGAAATTGAAAAGAAATTTTTGATACAATGCTCATCGGTATCAGCTTCTACCAACTTTCTGAATTGGTTAACTTCTTTAATTGCATTGTCACACTCTATCTGCAGCTCATCCCTTTTCTTCCTAAAAGATATCAGAAGCTCCACTGCTTGAATTATCTTCTCCTCTAACTCCTGCGCTGCATGGGAGGACTCAGTTATTTGACTTTCTAGTACAAGCTTCTTCTCCTGGATCATCTGAAGTTCTTTCAGGCACAGGTCATGCTGAATCTTCATCCTTTCTACTTCTTCCTTTTGCTTTGCCAAAATTTCCTCCTTTTCTTTCCTTCGGCCTTCCTCTTCCTTGGATAATTCATATGACACTTCAGCCTGGGACAATCCAAAGTCGGTGACAAGTATGTCATAAAAATATGTGAACGTCTTCTATCCACCAAAAAGTATTAGTAGGGCAGAAACGCCTATGATTCAAGCTCTAGTGGAAGTACCAGGTCATATCATCACATCTAACTAGCTGCCAGCTGGTATCATGTAGCGATTCAATTGATATATACATATCAATATAAATGTGTGTGTGTCTGTGTCTCTGTCCGTGTGCTCGTGCATGGGTGTGGGTGTGAAACAAGAAGTCCAAATAAAATATGTTATTTTCATCATAAGACAACTAGACAAGTATAGTCATAGTGAATATGCAAAATAGCAACTACCACCTTAGAGAAACTAAAGAAGATCAGAACTGATAATCAAGTGGTAAAAACTACACAGGAGTCTTAGCTATCTCACACATTGTTTTGTAACTTTCTGTGTTTCTTAAACGCACAACTGCATAAACGCAATGGTAAAGTGAAGAGGTAACTGGGAGATTCAGAGAGATGGATATACTTGAAGGAGGAAGCAAGAATTACCATGTGGATAGCCTCCATAGCATCTTCTTCAGCTTTCCATCGCTTTACCGACTCTTCAAATGCCCTTTTTTTGGAGTTCTCAGCATCCGTCATAGCATGCTCCAGTCTACTCCTTTCATCACTAGAGGGTTTCGCGTGAAACCATCCTTCTTCCTGGATCAGATATTTGATAAATAATAGCTTCATGTTAACCAGAAAGAAAAAAAAAATTAGTAGCTTCATAATGCATGTCACAGTAAGTGCTCCAATGACAGTCTCCAACAAGATGGTACTATGTTAACTTTCCGATCATTTCTCTCTCTCTCTCTCTCTCTCTCTCTCTCTTTCTCTCTCTCTAACAAGACGAGCTGTAACAAACTCTACATTAATGCTAAGGAAATTCTAGAGCCGGTACATGTTGGAGATTAAGTGATGAAGGCTCATACAGATCACAACTTCAACTCTTCAGATTTAAATACGCCTTAAGAGCTTTCATGATATTGGATACAAGTTTGCGGCATCTTCATATACAACAACAACAATCCAGTATAATCCCACTAGTGGGGTCTGGGGAGGGTAGTGTGTACGCAGACCTTACCCCTACCATGGGATAGAGAGGCTGTTTCCAATAGACCCTCGGCATCCTTCCCTCCAAGAACTCCCCACCTTGCTCTTTGGGTGACTCCAACTCAGACCCTCTTGGTTGGAAGTGGAGGTTGCTTACCATCAGAGCAACCCCTCTTGCAGCATCTTCATATGAGAGATTATAATGCTTACCAGTATAGGAAGAGATGTTGAACGATGTAAATGTGTTTCACACTTGTTTTTTGAGCGCAAGAGTGAATAGTTCCCTTTGCTCTCTTCGTTGACCATTTTGTCAGCTGGCATTGATGCGTCTTCCGAAATGTTCAAATCATCATATCCATCATCAGCACAGTCATGCAATTTGGTTCCTCCATTATCTGTAGGAGACGACAATGACTCTTTGCTAGTTAAATGAGAGCAGCTCTTAGATCTTGCAAGACAAAGGAAACAAAATGGAAAGTTAGTCAACCTCAGAAAACTGTTCGTCAAAAGCAACAATTAGTCCTCATTCCTCAATCCCAAGCTACCTGGGGTAATCTATATTTATCCTCACTATCCATTTTGTTCCCTTTGGAAAACTGTTTATCAAAAGCCATGCGTAAAATTCTTGCTCAATAATGCTAACAATGATTTACAAAAGTTCTAGGGTAGCTCTCTTCTATATCTCTTTTTTATGCCATAGCATTTCATCCTCAGATCAATTCCATCTAAAGAGGTATATCTAATGAATTTAGTTCCAACATCTGATTTTGTGATATCAAATATCTATTAGGAATTATCTCTCATGCAAAGCAAATAACTAAACATGCCCCCACCAGTTCTTTTTTTTTTTTTTTTTT
>ML370445.1:34102-63522 GCA_005239525.1 Nicotiana knightiana | reverse complement strand
TGCCCCCCCCAGTTTTTTTTTTTTTTTTTTTTCTTTTTGTGGGTGGGAGTTCAAAATGATTGCATTCTGTCTCACACCTTGTCTCTGTTCTTGGAGGAATACCGGGATATGAAAGATTAGGTAAATTTGAACTTTTTAACTTATAAAAAAGTAAACTTAAAAATCTTAAATAGCATTGGACTGTAAAGCAGCAGAAACGAGATAACAAGGGAGTTGAGAGCCTGTAGCCAAGGTAAGGTGAACATCTGAAGACATCTGTATATGGATGAGAGAACATATGGTGGAGATTTTTAGACATTTCTAACTTGTTGTACAACTTCTCAGAAATTCCATTTCTAGGTGGAGCATGTCAGAATTACATAGATCACAAGTTATAACGAGCCAAAAAATACCCAAGGACCACTGATATATTAACTTGAAATTCCATTAAAGAAACAGCCAGTGACACACTTATAGCATTACTGGCATATTAAAGTGACAAAAACTGACAGATGCATATTGTTAAGCTTCTTCCAGTGTAACCTCGTTGTCCAGAACAAAATATATCAGTTTAGGGGTTGCGATGATCGCACATCACAAGCAGAATGTCAACTTCAACACTGTAATGTGGCGAAAGACATGGAAAGGACATGTGTGATTGCAACGATCACTTGTTTTTTAGTACTCAGACCTGTAAAATGTGTGGATACATCATACAAAACCGCAGATTATGACTATTAAAGGAGTATTCTGATAACAAAGCACATCATGAGAAAGTGAATCATGCAACAATAGAGTAACATATATAGGCCATTTCTTTATATGTTATCTGGATGAGTTCACACCCACAGTCATCATACCTCGTATGTATCAGGTAGCTGCTGCAAGTAAACCAAATTTGACAGTGGATTGGTGCATGCTGGCACACGAATTTAGCTTTGCTAGACTTGAGCTCTGACAATTGTCTGCAATCTAGAGAATCCTAATCAGCAAAATTGTGGTTATTGGAAATTCTAAAACCAAAAGAAACTCTTAATTAAATTCTTAGGACTTAATTCTAGCAAATCTTGCTGGGTTTTCTGCCTGTACAGAGCATGAGTTTATGCTATCAAGCAACAACTCTGTAGCAGTAATTTAGCAGCCAAACGAAGCATAATTATACCAATCATACTTTTAAGTCTTAAGAATAAGTCCTACACCAGAAACTTCAAAAAATTTATAAGGAGCCACAATATCCTTTAACTCTGTAGGGCAAATCTCTATTTAGAAAAGTCTAAAAAGGGGGGGGGGGAATAGCCAAAATTGCAAATAAAGCAAATGAAAAAAACCCATGAAATGAGTTGCACTAGTGAGTAATATAGTTAAATGTGAAAATCACTTGAATGGATGGTACAGCTATTCCCTAAAGTTCCAAAGCTTCATGTTCCTCTTATGATAGATCTTCAAAGGAAAAAAATGTGTCATACTTCGAGTAATGAGTCTCTGCTGCTGCTCCCATGACTAGCCATTGAATTTTGTGTTGTTCAATAATATGTATTATCCCTTTCTCCACATTATTCATTTCAAGCCACACCTTACCCCCCTGTATCTGCAGGAGTGAGCAGTGTTCAATATTTTGAATACTAGCAACTTTATCTATTGCAAGAAATAATATGGTTTTACTCTATCTCAACATACATTAACAGGCATGCAAAGCATTGTTATGCTTTCTGCAAAGATGTTATGACCAATGCTTGGAAGACAGCTATTGGAACCTATCTTCAGCATAAATTCCATCTTAAACAACTTACTTGGTCTAAACTGGAACTCCAACTTCTCTTTCTGTAACCTTCCAATTTGCGGTCACTTTCCTCAAAAGGAAGTTCTCTATATGTGATAAACATGAAAGCCACACGGGGCTCACAACCTGGACATCCAGCTTTTCTTTTTGCAACACCCAAAGCACTCTCAAATGTTACATAACTATAAAGTCACATAAGGCTCGATTTTACGACTTGTTTATATGACATTTTTCTAATCAGGTCCTCAAAGACTAAAGTAACCCCGGGGAACTAAGCCATTAATTTTCTTATTATCAGTAAAAATAAGAAGGTACTTCCTTAAGCCATTAGATTTTGAACACTTATAATATCAACTCTTATCTTAATAGCCGTGTTTAAGTCAAACAGGGCCATGGGACAGATAGGCTAATAATTCTGGCTTACTGAATCTGTCACTTCATGAAGTTCTCATTTTTATTCTTTTTTTTTTTTTGGTGGGTGTGTCCATAAATGACCTCATATAGAGCATATAAGGACGTGAATAACTAACATTGCCAATTCAATATAAGAAGGGAATTAGAGAAGAATGTACCCCAGCTTGGGATAAAAAGAGAAGATACTGATTTAGAAGTTTGTGCAGTTTTTGGCGTTCAAGTTCTTGGCATGCCTTCACCATGTGCTGTTTCAGCTTTGTACCTGAAACCTTCCCATCCACTGCAAATTCAAAGAAATGTAATTCATTTATCTACGAGTATGTGAATGACTATGATTTTCATGAAAAAAGAAAAGGGTGAATAGTTGGCAAATAGAGGTTAATATAATCATCATAGCAACAAGAAAAGAGATTATTAATTATCAGACTTGACATGATCACTATCGCGTCATGCAGTATGTCTCATTCCATTTTGGAGCAATTGGGGCCTTGTGCGATTAGAGATTCGTCTGAAGCATGCAAAATTTGGTTGAAAATAGCATTTTGAAGTATAATATCGATAAGGCTGAATTACAACTATTATACCTTTGTTTGGGAACTTTGGACTGTTTGTTGCGTGATTATCAGATATACTATGGGTTCAAGGGTAAATGAAGCAGCAAATTAGTACAAGCTATTTCCCTTTTTATTTTGTGTGGCTAAAAGTATACCAATTAGGAAGCTTCTAAATTGCAAGATGAGTTAAAATTGGAGCAATGTGGAATAATCGAAGCGCACGCAAGTTGACCCGACAAGCATACAAATCAGAAAACCGAAGGCAAAAAGACAAAACTAACAGTAGGTACTGTAATCAGAAACCCGAAACGAAAGCAACAACAAATAATAACAGAAGTCAAGGATATATATGCAAGTTGACCCGAACACCACTGCCATAAATTTTTTGAAAAAAAAAAATTACAAGAGCAAAAAGGACACATTTTCCTTCATATGTTTAGATTGATTACAAGACTACTATGTGTATCAATCAATCTAAAAACTGCATCTCAATACCAAACAAGTCAGGGTAAGACAACATGATGAATACAAATTCTATAGCAAGACATGTGTGCATACAAATTTCATCCATAGTGAGAGCTTACTATTGGGGGAGAGTAAATGATTGGAGGGGTGGACATGAAGAATACAAATTTTCCTAACAGAAAAACTCTTCAAGGCCCATGAGAGTATGGATTTGCCCTCTTTCACATTCTTTCCCACTGCTACAAACACCGTATTCTCCCCATCACAGATCCCTTCTGCTTTAATCACTCCAGATTCACCACTCATCACTCCAAATTCACCAATATTTACAAATCCCTCTACAATTCTCTCCTCAGAAGCTCAAGAAAATTGCTTTCATAGGGGTTGGTTGATCAATCTGTAACTGATAAAGGGGTAATCATAAAGCACTTTCTGCGGGGGGTGGGGGAGAAAGTGGGTGCCTGCTTTTGGACGGAAAAAGGCTTTCTTGTTAGTGTGAAGAAGAGATAGTGTGTGGAAATTTTATCTGTAAAGTTTCCATTTTTCTTTTTTCCTTTTCTATTAACGTTAACAATTCTGTCTTTTTCTTCCCACTCTTTAATAATTCTGTGGATTAAGACACTTGCCTGGCTGATAATTAGTAAAATTACTACTGCATTTTAATATTTTAATTTATTACCAAAAGCCGACGAATCAAGTATGTGTTACTATATCTCACTAAAATTCCTTTACTCCGTTTAAAAGAAAATTTGTATCACACTTATTCATGGATTAAGATACTGTTTGGCTGAGAATTAGTAAAAATTACTGAATTATAACTTACAACCAAAAGCTGACGAATCAAATCGGAAAACCCTGAAATTTACCTGGTGCATGGTAGTAACTAGTACGTACCACATTAATATTTGCAAGACTATGTGTCATTTAATGTATTTTTTTTATATTTTAATCTCCAACTCATAAGATTTAATTGTTAGTTTGGTACTCCCTCCGTCTCGAATTAACTATACGTTCCGTAAGAAATAATAATTAGGAGGTGGTTTGGTCTATTTATCCTTATTTATGTCTTAAGATTAATCTCTTTTCATTGAATAATAATTATTATATTTATGTACTATCTTCATCTTCAAGAATAATTATTATTAAGGGTAAAATGAAGAAAAAAATATAATTTAATTTGTCTTGAACTTTTAAAATAATAAATAATTTGAGACAACTATCTTTAGAAAGCACGACAAATAATTTGAGACGGAGAGAGTACAAATATTAAGTGAAAATAAATATTTAGAAGTATGTGATACTTTTACTAACATGTCGCCCATCAATCTCCTTGCATATACTTCAATAACTTAATTATTTATTTTAATATTATAGATTTTAAAATTCGAGTGAAATGATCTTTTCAATTTTTTAATACAAAATAAAGAAATACATATAGAAGGTAATAGTGAGAAAATATAGGCGGGCGGCTATTTCACTAAGGCGTTAATGATTTATTTGTAGTACATCAACTGTCGTTACTGCAAGTTGATTTATATTTAATTCAGCCTCTTCAAGTACCAAACAAGCTGTAAAATTAATTGATTCATTTATAATTTTATGAGTTTCTTCAAATATATGAACAACTGGATCAGTTAGGAGAACATGACCTTTATTCTAATCTTCTTTTTGTGTCTGAAATAATTGGTCAAAACAAAAGAAAGGTAATTGTCCCAAAACATACCATGTGGACTCAGTTCTAACTTTAGCCTTACGCCTTCTGTGTGACAACGAGGCCAAGACTTTGCTTCTATTTCCTCACATTTATGTGCGTTTGGACATAAGAATTGTAAAATTCCAAAAAATGGTGAAAATTAAGTGAAAATGGAATTTGAAATTTATTAGAGTTGTTTTTGGATATGAATATAATTTTTGATTTTTTTGAAGTTTTGTGAGTGAAAACTTTTAAAAAACAGCTCTTTGGAGTTTTTCAAATTTTCGAAAATTTCCAAAATGCACTTCAAGTGAAAATTAAAAATTTTATGAACAAACATTGATTTCGGGAAAAAATAATTTTTTTTAAAAAAAAAGGAAAGATTTCTTATGTCCAAATGGGCTTATGCCGGTCAAGATTCGATTGGTGATTTAGTTAAGCAGAATGTCAATTTAGCTCCAACTTCTTTGACGGGGACAAATTAACTTTTGCTCGATTAGTTGATATTGGTTAAAAAAACTCATTCACACTAAATTTTACTTAATTATAATTAAGTGATCTATAGAGATGAAAATATATACTCAACTAATTAATTGTGATTAATCAATACAGAACTGTATATAAAAAATATAAACAATTGTTAATTTAATGCAAACATCAAGTTTGAATAATTAAAGTTTTCGATGTCCGTTGATTCCTATGCATGCAGGGTATCGTCGAATGTTGCTTATGGATTGTATGTCTGGTATCAAGTCAAAGGAGTATAGAGAAAACAAATATTTCAAAAAATAAATTTTAAAAATTATATATAAATAATTCTTTCGATTTTATATTCTTTCAAATGGAAGGCAAAAGATATTCCTTAGTTTGGTTGGTGAAGAAAATAGGTAGCCGAGGGGGACTTTTATCTAATTTTAAGAAGCGGGCCAACTAAACATGGGAATGAAATTAAATTCCTTACTCTTTTAATCTACTCTATATTTTGGTCCGTCTTATCATACGTGGAGCTGAATTAGGTTTTTTCGATGTTCTCGTTGAAACACGCGGGTATATTTCTTACTTCTGGGGACATTGATCCAAAGCTCGAGTACGGTCCGTGCGCTGTTTTTCTTCTCTACCATGACGAATCAATTGATTTAATGTAGGCATCGCTCTTTCCTTTGTCCTTCCCCCAAATTTTTGCCCTCTCACTAGTGGATTGGGAAGCAGAGCCTTATTCGCGGCGTAAGCTTGCCAAGGACCAAAAGAATAGAAGACCTTGCCCCTAATTCTTTATTCTTTTTAGTTCTGATTATATAGAAGAGAGAAGAGGAGGTTGACCAAGGGCATAAAATTTATTTCAAATATATTTGTGCATTGTTTGCTTAGGCTCAAAAGTTTTGTTGTGGGTTCTTAATAACTTAAAAAACCAAAACTAACGTGGTCATAAGCTATTAAATTCTTTAGGTGAATCTCACTTTCTATTCAACATTCACTATCTTCATTAAATGCATTATTTGATTGTTATTATTATCTTCTCCCTCTATGATCGAAGTTAGTTGAGTACATACTCTATTTAATAAGAATTCAACATTATATAAATTTAAATATACACAAATATACAATCAATTATTTTTAAAAAAGCTCAATAAATACTACTACTGTGATAAAAATTTCATTATACCCTAAATAGTAGCTCAATCATATCAAATGAAACTAGAAGAAACTGTAATATTTTAATTTAAGGTCAATTTGATTAGTATTTAGCGTGATCGAGAGATTAATTTATTTTTTATATTATGTCATTCAACTAGAACAAAATACAATTTTTCTTGTTAAAATTCTTAATAATTAAAAATCACGATTATTATTTCAAAGGACCAAAAAATATATTTTCATCAACTATTTGGGAATAATATTAATATATTTTATTATTCAAATTTTGATTAGTATAAAAAGAAAAAAATACATTAATACAACTGAAAATACAAAAAGAATAAAACTATATATCATTCAATTTAAACAATCAGAAAAATACATGACGTCTTTTTTTTAACTGACTTTTTAGTTATTATTTTATAGTAATTAATATAAGGCTTAGTGGTGCAATAAAATTTTAGAATAAAAAAATGTAGATCCTATGTAGAAATGATTTAGATTCTACTTGAATTATTATCAAATCATTGTATAATAAAATATTAAACTTAGAAAAGTATTATAAATTGATTGGTATAGTAATACTATTTCAGAAAAATTAAAATGCACATAATGCGAAAGATAAATAACAATACATGTAATTGTGATTCTATATGTTATTACACAAAAGCCTATTCTCTTCTTCTTTCCCTAAAGGCGCAGAAAATGTGTAATTAACAATAGACAAAGAAAGATTAAAAGGAAAAAAATAAGAAGAAGAAAAAAAATAACAATTGGGCCCGTGCATCGCATTAGTACAACATCTAGTATATATTATATAGAAATGAAAAGATGGTCGATCAAGGGCATATATGTCATTTTATAAAACTCATGTACTATTGGTATTTCTTAAATAGTGTTCTCCTTGCATTTCTTAACAGGTAATGTTTGATATATGTGGATCCACACAACTCTCCTTTGCATGAAGTAGTGTGAAATTTTTTTCTTAAATATATTATATGTCAGTGTTGATTAGACATTTTTGCAAGAAATACTGTGAACCTTTTTTTCTCATTTGCTAAATTTTTTAATTTTGTTTTAGTCAAATAAAGTTTTCATAGATAAAGTAAAATTAATTTTTAAATAATAGGACAACAAAAAGAAGTATCGATAGATATTACAAGATTTTCATATACCTATACTGTTTTAAAGCAGTTTAAAAATGAAAATTAAATGGTTTCATCTATCCACACTTTTTGAAAGCGATTTCAAACTAAAAAATTTCATATTCAAAAGTAATTTTAAAAAGTATAATTTGTTAAACCTCAAAATTTAATTTAAGTAATGAGATTTGCTCTTACTATACTGGGAGGCTATATGTTATATACTTAATTGATGTAAAAGTATAATCTATATGGTTTGAACTCCATTCTTCCATGATAAGTTTTCAACTATCAATAAATTATCTTAAATATTACCTGTTATAATTTTTATATTATTTCATTATGAAAATTAACATATGATAATTCTATAAAAGTTAAAAATATTTCTCTCATCTCCTTAAATTGAGGAAAAAAATAAAATCCGTATAACTTATATAAACTTCTATCAAATGTTTATTATTTTATCATAAGTTAATATTATTTTAATTGAGTTACACGTATCAATTGGCTTAATGATGGAGATGCAAATACACGATTCTTCCATCTAAGTACTCTCCAGCGAAGAAGGAAAAATAGAATTAATGCTCTAAAGGATGACGTAGGAAACTGG
Source organism: Nicotiana knightiana (assembly GCA_005239525.1). Classification (NCBI taxonomy): domain Eukaryota; kingdom Viridiplantae; phylum Streptophyta; class Magnoliopsida; order Solanales; family Solanaceae; genus Nicotiana; species Nicotiana knightiana. The sequence goes on along the minus strand of ML370445.1, from coordinate 55,250 downwards.
CACTTTGATTCACAATATATTACTTCTTCAGTTATGGAATACTTTGGCAATTTATTTACAACTTCTTTGTCCTCAATTCCTAAATGCTCATTTCCAAATAATTATGGTATTCTATCTCATTCTGTTGTGAATGATCTCATAACACCCCTATTTGATATGAAAATTCTATGCTCACTTAAATCTTTTAAACCTTGCAAGGCACCTGGCCCGGATGGTCGTCATCCGCATTTTTACCAACACTACTGGCCCGAGGTGCAACAATCAGTTTTAAACATTTGTCATGACGTCTTTACAACCCAATGTATACCTACTGCCATAAATAAAACATACATTTGCCTTATACCAAAACAACAAACAACCTCTCAACTAACCCACTATAGGCCCATCAGCCTATGTAATACTATATATAAAATAATTTCCAAAGTAATCGTTAACTGTATGAAGCCATACTTACCAAGTATAATTGGACCTACACAATCTAGTTTTTTGACTTCACGTCGGGCGGCAAATAATGCAATCATTGTCCAAGAAATAATTAGACATTTAGTCACATTAAGGGCAAACGGGGTTTGACTTCAATTAAATTAGACCTTGAAAAGGCCTTTGATCATATGGAATGGTCTTTTATACGGAATGCCCTACTCTTTTTTCACTTCCCCCAACAACTAATTAATCTAATAATGTCATGTATTTCTATTTCGTCCATATCCATACTCCTCACCATACTTCATTCCTTCACGTGGGCTTAGACAAGGTGATCATTTATCATCATACTTATTCCTCATTTGCATGGAAATTTTCTCACGAAGTATTAACGTCTTTGTCGACTATACTATGTGGGACCCAATTAAACTATCTACTAATGGTCCTCCAATTTCCCACATATTTTTTCGGATGACATCATCCTTGCTACTAATATTACATCTAAATCATGCCATGCAATAATTGACAATCTTAACTTCTCACTTGGGGCAAAAAATTAACTTCCAAAAATCCAAAATCTTCTTCTCCAGAAATACAACCCATGCAGATAAGGCCAATGTACTTTCTTCCTTCAATATGATGGAAGGAATAAAAATAGGAAAATACTTAGGTTTTCCCATCACCACTTCACGATCCACCACTAGAGACTATCAGTTTTGATACACAATTTCAAAGCACGCCTTGCAGGATGGAAACCCAACCTTTAATCTAAAGCTGGAAAGGTTATCCTTATCAAATCTACATTAAACTCCCTTCCAACACATGCTATGCAGCTCTTTAAGTTACCATCCTCAATTCTCTTGAAATTAAATCAATATCAACGTAATTTCTTATGGGGATCCACGTTGACAGTGGAAAAACTTCATCTCATTCACTGGGAAAAAGTTACCATGCCAAAAAATAGGGGTGGGTTGGGTATTCCTAATTTAAAGAAAGTACGTCATGGAGGCTTTTTAATTCTCCAAAATCCTACTGGGCCTCTATTTTAATCTCTAAATATGCCAAAAAATGCACTTCAACCTCCACTCACTCCATAACGTGGAAAAATATAATGCACGGCTGGTACTATTGCCAACATGACATCTTATGGAAACCTGCTAATGGAAACAACATCAATTTTTGGCATGAACCTTGGTTCCAACCTAATACCACATTAAGGAAATTACTTCATGTCCCTTTACTGGAGCAAGAGTTGCAAGCTCCTATTTCAACATTCCGCCCACATAACTCTTGGGACCTCTCTTCTTTATTATATGTTATCCCGAACTCCATTAAGCACCAACTATTTAGCATCTCCTTCACTCAAAACCAACATGCTTACGATCAAATTATATGGGGATTAACCCATAATGGAGAATTTCGCAGTAAGGTCTATGTATAATGCTTTACATACTACAAACACCAACTCTTCACAATTTCTGACAGATTTCCAATGGATATGGAGGCTAAAATTGCCACCAAAGATTACTCACTTTATTTGGCTACTTGTCAACAACCGACCTCCTACCTCTTCATATCTTCATCATTTAAATATAGTACCTTCCATGCACTGTCCCGTATGTACGACTACTGTTGAAACAATTACTCATATCTTCTTCGAATGTCACGTGGTTGTTGCCCTTTGGAATCAACTACAAATATGCATCCCCTCACTCCCTACGGCATACTCTCAAGCGAATGAATGGCTTCACTCCTTCGTAATGACGAATCAAACACTACAAACCCAACCACTTCCCTCATCAGCATTAATCCCTTTTACACTTTGGATGTAACGACCCGACCGGTCGTTTTGCATTATCGGACCCGTTCCCCTAAATGAAATTTCCCATAGCGGCTTATTATGATTTATGACTTGCGGGGACTGGTGGTCCGGGATTCGGAAGTGTTTAGAGTGTTATAGGAACATTTGGTTCCTTAAGGTTGGCCTTTAAGGCCAAGTTTGACTTCGGTCAATATATTTAGTAAACGACCTCAAAATCAAGTTTCGACAATTCTGGTAGCTTCATATGATGATTCCGGACCTGGGCGTATGTTCGGAATGGGTCTCTGATGACCCGGGAGCGTTTTTGGCACCCAATATTGAATTAAGAGTTCCTTAAGTTCCTATTATGGTTTGGGACGTGTTTTTGCGATATCGAGGTCCGAACGGAATTCCAAGATCGGGAATAGTTATGTTATGTCATTTATGACTTGCCTGCAAAATTTGGTGTCATTCCGAGTAGTATAGGTCGCTTCGGCGCATTGTTAGCGAAGTCTAGAAAACTTAAAGTTCCTAAGTTTGGTTCTCGGGGTTTTGAGGTGTGATTTTGAGTTTTAGCATTGTTTTGGGTGTTCTGAATGCTTGATCGAGTCCGTATTATGATTTGGGACTTGTTGGTATATTTGGACGGGGGCTCGGGTAGGCCCAGGTGCCTCCCGGACACCACACGAGGCCAAAAACCAACTGATATAGCTGCTGGTGCACCTGTTCTGGTGTGACCGCAGGTGCGGTTGACCAGTCGTAGGTGCAGGACCGCTCATGCGGTCCCAGCCTCGCAGGTGCGACCCCCAGTGGTCAGGCCAATTCTAGCAGGTGCGAACAGAAGTTCGCAGGTGCGGTCTCCACTCCGCAGATACGGGCCTAAGCTTCCTAGTCAATTTTCATAGGTGCGAGCCTTTGCTCGCAGGTGCGAGACCGCAGGTGCGGTCCTCGAGCCGTAGGTGCGAAAACACTGTTCAGACAGTGTGTTTTTATACACGAGATTCAAGTCATTTTCCTTATCTTCTTCTTCTTCTTCTTCTTCCTTGGGGCGATTTCCACCATTTTAGAGGGGCAAACGACTTGGTTATTGAAGGTAAGCAAATTCTACTCTAATATTAGCTTCATGCATGAATTCCTAGTTAAGTTTAATCACATAATTAGTGAAAAATCAAAAATTAGGTAGTAACCTAGGGCTTTCGATAATTTGAGAATTTTGCCCATGAATCAGCTATGAAATCAAGTAAAAGTCGTATGTTAATGATCCTTAGGCTTTGGGTGAGTGTTTCCTTCGAGAATTATTGGAATTCGAGCATGCGGTCCCGGGGTCGGATTTTAGATTTTCTTCAAGAATGGTGAATTTGGCTAAGTAATAGGACAATTCCATGCTTTGTATATAAATTAATGTATTTGTATAACCTTTGGCGAGTTTAGAGTCCTCGGGTGTAGAGTTCGAAGTTTCGGGTGCGTTCTCGGTCCGGGGAGTAAATTCGACGCAAGGTGAGTCTCCTTTCTAACCTTGCAAGGGATAATTGCCCCCTTAGGTGATTTAAATGTTATATGTGATAATTTGTGGGGGCTACGTACGTACAAAGTGACGAGAGTCCGTACGTAGCGACTATTACAATTATGTCCGAGTAGTTAAGCCCACATCATGCCTTGTGTTTTACTTGATATAACTATATGCTTAATGAATTAACGTTACATGTTGCCTATGTCCCCGAAGTTATGGAATTTGAGAAAAACTTGTAAGAAATTGTTCACTAAAAAGTATTTTCTTTTAAAAGGAATAATGTGTGTGCATGTGACCGCTTCGCAATTTACATTTCGTGAGCGAAGTGTGATATCCCTCACTCTTATGGGAACGGGCCATATGACACAGCGGATTGAGAGATGCACTTTTAGTACGAGTCGTTCGATCCTCGGCAGTGCACAGAGAGGATTGAGAGATGCACTTTTGGTACGGGCCGTTCGATCCTCGGCAGTGCACGGGCATAACTACTTATGACTCCGGCCGATTGTCCTTACCTTGCATGCGTATGATTTATTTGTTACTAAATTCATGGATATTGAACTAACAGATATTTGGGGGAAAGTGAAGTGGTAATTGTTTTATTTATTCCCAGTATTCTTCCAGGATTTCAGTACCTTACATATATGTTTGTTGCTTCATTGTCTTTACATGCCTACCGTTTCTATTATATTCTGTTAAATTATACTGTTGGACCTTAATGAGTGTCATGTCGACCTCTCATCACTACCTCTTCGAGGTTAGGCGGGATACTCACTGGGTACATATATATTTACGTACTCATGCTGCACTTGTGTACTTAATTGTACAGGTTCTTAGGCTGGTGCTTCTGGTTATTCGGTCGGAGCTTGACGTATATATTCTGGACCTGACTCCACGGTGAGCTGCCTCCCTTGGCAATTCTCAGCAGTACTATGGAGTTATCTTTTGTTTATTTCTGTCTATTTCTTTCAGACAGCAGTACAATTTGTATCATCTTTTGTATATTCTACTAGTTCGCCTGTTGACTTGTGACACTAGTTCCTAACACGCACATAGTAGACTCTATATTTTGGGATTGTATATATTGGTTCATGATCATTGTGGCTGCATTTAATTAAGTTTTTTAATGTTTCCGCTTTTATTTAAATGATCTAAGCTTAAAAAAATTGGGAATATGTGGGGTTGGTATGTCAAATAAGGATAATCTCACCAGTAAACAACTGTTGGCTTGCCTGACTCCGGTGTTGGGCGCCATCACGACCTGTGTTGGATTTTGTGTCGTGACAACATGGTATCAGAGCACTAGGTTCACGTAAGTCTCACGAGTCACGGGCAAACCCAGTAGAGTCTTGCGGATCGGTACGGAGACGTCTGTACTTATCTTCAGGAGGCTATAGGGTGTTAATAAACCTCTCTTTGTTCTTATTCTATCGTGAAGTTGATGATTTACTAAATTCATTATTCTATTCTCTCACAGATGGTGAGGACGCATGCATCAGATGTTCCAAACCCGGGAAGGGCCGCTACCCTCGCTGTCCGAGGCCGCGGCAGAGGCCAGGGGAGGGCACCGGCCCGTGGTAGGGGACGAGGGAGTCCTGGAGCTATTCCGGTCCCGCCATCAGATGACCCTATTATAGAGTAGCAGGATGAGGTGCCTCCAGCGGATCCTACACAGTAGACTTTATGACGGCGCCAGGCTTCCAGGTAGTCATGGGTCGTATGATGAGATTTATGGACACTATGTCCCAGGCTGGTTTATTTCCAGCAAATCTTGCCACTTCTCAGGCGGGAGGGGGAGTCCAGACCCCTACTGCTCAGACTGCAAGACAGACAACAACATTACATCATACCCCGGGTACACTACCCGTGGATGGGGTCCAGCCTATTGCAGCAGCACCTGAGCCCAGACCAGCTGCGGACGGGGATCTGCAGAAATTATTGGATACATGGACCCGATTGCACCCTTCAGTATTTGAGGGTAAGCGAGGCAAGGACGCCCAAGATTTTATGGATAGGTGCAGGGACATACTGCACAACATGAGGATACTAGGGTCCCATGGAGTGGATTTCACTACCTTCCAGTTGGAGGGCAGAACTCGTAGGTGGTGGCAGTCCTATATTCTCAGCAGGCCAGCAGATTCTCCTCCTGTCACTTGGGAGAAGTTCACGGAGATATTTCTGGATAGATATATCCCTCCCTCTGAGAGGGAAGAGCTGCGGTACCAATTTGAGCGGCTAGAGCAGGGGCATATGTCAGTGACAAATTATGAGGCCAGATTTTCAGAGTTGTCTCGCCATGCACTTATGATATTGCCTACCGATGTTGTTTGAGTGCGGATATTTATGGTTGGGTTACATCCAGGTATTCGGGCCACCATGGCACGAGAGATGGAGATGGGTACTCCTTATCAGCTCGTGGTAGAGATTGCTCGCAGGATCGAGGAGTATCGGCCGAGGAGCAGAGGAAGCAGGATAAGAGGGCTAGATTCTCTGGAGATTTTAGAGGTGCCCTAGCTAGGGGCAGGGGGCAGTATAGCAATGGTCAGCCCAGCAGGCCTTTATATTCAACACCTCCACCACCTCCCCGGGGTGTTCCAGTGAGGCCTCATTTCAGCGTCACGCCTGAGCGTTCTTACCGTCCTCCAGCCATTCAGAGTTCACACGGTGGTTATCCCAGTCATCCGAGACCCTCCAACCCCTATTTCAATGCCATGCCAGAGGGCTCTCGTCGCCCTCTGGGCATTCAGGGTTCTTCTTCGGGGCAACAAACTATGCTACCTGAGAGTTGTTATGAGTGTGGAGATCCAGGTCATATGAGGAGGCAGTGTCGCAGGTTTCGGGGCAAGGTCGTGCAGCAGGGTTATCAGCCGATGGGTCAGGCACCAACAATCCGGCCACCTAGAGGTGGATGACAGGTCGGCAGGGGTCGTCCTAGAGGTGGAGGCCAGTCAGGGGGAGGTCAGGCATCTCCTGTTCACTCTGGTGGGGCTCAGTCTTCCAGTATTCCATCCATATTCTATGCCATTCCGTCCAGATCAGATGCAGTGGCCTCGGACGCCTTGATCACAGGTATTATTTCAGTATGTGGTAAAGCGACATCAATGTTATTTGATCCAGGATCCACTTATTCCTATGTTTCAGTCTTATTTGCTCATTTTCTGGATGTCCCTCGTGAGTCCTTGGGTACTCCTATTTTATGTGTCCACCCCCGTGGGTGATTCTGTGGTTGTAGACCAGATTTGTCAGTAGTGTGTGATTTTTTTTTGTGGATTCGAGACTCGAGCGTATCTCTTATTGCTCGACATGGTTGATTTCGAGATTATTTTGGGCATGGATTGGCTATCTCCTTATCATGACGTGCTAGATTGCCATGCCAAGACAATTACTCTAGCCATGCCCGCGTCGCCTAAGCTGGAGTACAGAGGTTCCTCAATTAGTACAGCCAACCGGGTTATTTCATTCTTGAAGGCTCGACATATGGTCGAGAAGGGTTGTCTGGCCTATTTTGTTTATGTGCGGGACACCACCGCCGAGTCTCCGACGATTGATTCGGTGCCAGTTGTTCGAGAGTTTGCTGATGTATTTCCTTCGGATCTTCCGGGCATGCCTCCGGATCGTGATATTGATTTCTGCATTGATTTAGCTCCAGACACCCAGCCTATATCTATTCCTTCGTACCGTATGGCTCCGAAAGAGTTGAAAGAGTTGAAGGAGAAGCTTGAGGAGTTGTTAGCTAAGGGGTTCATCAGACTGAGTGTATCATCGTGGGGTTCTCTAGTTCTATTTGTGGAGAAGAAGGATGGGTCTATGTGGATGTGTATTGACTACCGACAGTTGAACAAGGTTACCATTAAGAACAAGTATCCTTTGCCGCGCATCAATGAATTTTTTGACCAGTTGCAGGGTGCTCGTGTGTTTTCTACGATTGATTTGAGATCAGGGTATCATCAGTTGAGGATTCGGGCTTCAGATGTTCCGAAGACCGCTTTTCGTACGAAATATGGCCATTATGAGTTCCTGGTGATGTCCTTTGGTTTGACTAATGCCCCAGAGGCATTCATGGACTTGATGAATAGGGTGTTCAGACCGTATATTGATTCCTTTGTCATTGTCTTCCTTGATGACATTTTGATTTACTCACGTAGCCTGGGGGAGCACGAGCAACATTTGAGAGTTGTGCTCTAGACTTTGCGAGAACAGAAGTTATATTCTAAGTTCTCCAAGTGTGAGTTCTGGTTGGATTATGTGGCATTTTTTGGGCATGTGGTATCCGGAGAGGGTATCAAGGTGGACCCTCAGAAGATCGAGGCAGTTCATAGTTGGTTGCGTCCTACTTCAGCTACAGAGATCAGGAGCTTTTTGGTCCTACCAGGCTATTATCGCCGATTTGTGGAGTGGTTCTCTTCTATTGCAGCTCCATTGACTAGATTTACTCAGAAGAATGCCCCGTTTAGATGGTCCGACGAGTGTGAGGCGAGCTTTCAGAAGCTTAAGAAAGCATTGACCTCAACACCGGTCCTAGTATTGCCTTCCGGTTCTGGGTTGTATACAGTATATTGCGACGCTTCGCGTGTTGGCTTGGGGTGTGTATTGATACAGGAGGGGATAGTTATTGATTATTCTTCGCGCCAGCTGAAGGTTCATAAGAAGAATTACCCTATGCACGATTTGGAGTTGGCGGCTATTGTTCATGCTCTTAAGATTTGGAGGCACTACTTGTATGGAGTGTCCTGTGAGGTTTATACAGACCACCGTAACTTGCAGAACTTGTTCAAGCAGAAGGATCTTAACTTGAGGCAGCGCAAATGGCTTGAGTTGTTGAAAGATTATGATATCACCATTTTTTATCACCCGGGCAAGGTAAATGTGGTAGCAGATTCTTTGAGCAGGAAGGCGGAGAGTATGGGTAGCTTGGCTTATATTGCAGCAGAGGAGAGACCTCTAGTCTTGGACATTCAGTCCTTGGCCAATCGCCTGGTGAGATTAGACCTTTCAGAGCCTCGTCGAGTTTTAGCACATGTGTGTCTTCGTTATTGGGGGAGATTAAGGCCCGACAGTTCTATGATCCGTGCTTAGCAGAGCTTCAGGAAACAGTGGTTCAGGGTAGGGCCAAGGAGGCTACTATTGGCGAGGATGGTGTTCTGAGACTTCAGTGCCGCTTATGTGTTCCTGGTGCTACGAAGATGTAACGTGACTTGAAGCAGCATTACTGGTGGAGGCGGATGAAGAAGGACATTGTGGAGTATGTGACTAGGTGTCTTAATTTCCAGCAGGTGAAGTATGAGCACCAGAGACCAGGAGGCCTACTTCAGAAGATGCTCATTCCTGAGTGGAAATGGGAGCGCATCACTATGGACTTCGTGGTTGGTTGCCTCGGGTCTTGTGGAAGGTTGATGCGGTTTGGGTCATTGTGGATAGATTGACCAAATCGGTGCATTTCATTCCAGTAGCTACTACTTATAATTCTGAGTGGTTGGCCCAGATCTATATTCGGGAGATAGTCCGGTTGCATGGTGTGCCGGTGTGCATCATATCAGATCGAGGTGATCAGTTCACCTCGCACTTCTGGAGAGCATTACATAGTGAGATGGGTACCCAGATAGACCTCAGCACAACATTTCACCCTCAGACTGATGGCCAGTCGGAGCGTACAGTTCAGATATTGGAGGACATGCTCAGGGCATGTGTGATTGACTTCGGAGGTCAGTGGGACCAGTTCTTTCCTTTGGCCGAGTTTTCTTACAATAATAGTTATTAGTCCAGCATTGAGATGGAACCATTTGAGGCTTTGTATGGTCGGCTCCTATGAGGTGGTTTGAGCCTGGCGAGGCTAAGTTATATGGCACCGACCTGGTAAGGGATGCTTTGGAGAAAGTGAAGTTGATTCAGGAGAGGCTCCGTACAGCACAGTCCAGACAGAAGAGTTACGCGGATCAGAGGCGCGTGATGTATCATTTATGGAGGGAGATAGGGTACTGTTGAAAGTCTCTCCTATGAAGGGTATTATGAGGTTTGGGAAGAAGGGCAAGTTGAGCCCGAGGTTTATAGGTCCCTTCGAGGTGTTGAGGCGAGTTGGGGAGGTTGCTTATGAGCTGGCCTTGCCTCCTAGTTTATCAGGAGTTCATTCAGTTTTTCATGTGTCCATGCTCCGGAGGTACCACGCCGACTTCACTCACGTTGTCGATATCAACACTATTCAGTTGGATGAGAGGTTGGGCTATGAGGAGGAGCTGGTTGCTATTATTGATAGACAGGACCGCCAGTTGAGGTCCAAGAGAGTTTCTGTCGTAAGGTTCCAGTGGAAGGGGCAACCAGGTGAGGAGGCGACCTAGGAGTCCGAGGAGGACATGCGGAGCATATATCCACACTTGTTCAGCACCTCAGGTATGATTCTAGACCCGTTCGAGGACGAACGTTTGTTTAAGAGGTGGAGAATGTAACGACCCGACCGATCATTTTGCGTTATCGGACCCCGTTCCCCTAAATGAAACTTCCCATAGCGGCTTATTATGATTTCTGACTTGCGGGGACTGGTGGTCCGGGATTCGGAAGTGTTTAGAGTGTTATAGGAACATTTGGTTCCTTAAGGTTGGCCCTTATGACCAAGTTTGACTTCGGTCAACATTTTTAGTAAACGACCTCGAAATCGAGTTTTGATGATTCTGGTAGCTTCATATGATGATTCCGGACCTGGGCGTATGTTCGGAATGGGTCTCTGATGACCCGGGACGTTCGGCGCCCAATATTGAATTAAGAGTTCCTTAAGTTCCTATTATGGTTTGGGATGTGTTTTTGCAATATCGAGGTCCAAATGGAATTCCGATACCGGGAATAGTTCCATTATGTCATTTATGACTTGCCTGCAAAATTTGGTGTCATTCCGAGTAGTATAGGTCTGTTCGGCGCGTTGTTAGAGAAGTCTAGAAAACTTAAAGTTCCTAAGTTTGGTTCTCGGGGTTTTGAGGTGTGATTTTGAGTTTTAGCGTTGTTTTGGGTGTTCTAAAGGCTCGAGCGAGTCCATATTATGATTTGGGACTTGTTGGTATATTTGGACGGGGGCTCGGGTGGGACCAGGTGCCTCCCGTACACCACACGAGGCCAAAAACCAGCTAAAATAGTTGTTGGTGCACCTGTTCCTGTGTGACCGCAGATGCGATTGATCAGTCGCAGGTGCGGGGCCGCTCCTGCAGTCCCAGCCGCGCAGGTGCGACCCCCAGTGGTCAGGCCAATTCTTGCAGGTGCGGACAGAAGTCCGCAGGAGCGGAGCCGCAGGTGCAGTCTCCACTCTGCAGGTACGGGCCCAGGCTTCCTAGTCCATTTCCGCAGGTGCAAGCCTTTGCTCGCAGGTGCGGTCCTCGAGCCGCAGGTGTGAAAAAACTGTTCAGACAGTGTGTTTTTATACACGAGATTTAAGTGATTTTCCTTATCTTCTTCTTCTTCCTTGGGGCGATTTCCACCATTTTAGAGGGGCAAACGACTTGGTTATTGAAGGTAAGTAAATTATACTCTAATATTAGCTTCATGCATGAATTCCTAGTTAAGTTTAATCACATAATTAGTGAAAAATCAAGAATTGGGTATTAACCTAGGGCTTTCGATAATTTGAGAATTTACCCGTGAATTAGCTATGAAATCGAGTAAAAGAGGTATGTTAATGATCCTTAGGCTTTGGGTGAGTGTTTCCTTCGAGAATTATTGGAATCCGAGCATACGGGCCCGGGGTCGGATTTTAGATTTTCTTCAAGAATGGTGAATTTGGCTAAGTAATAGGAGAATTCCATGCTTTGTATACAAATTAATGTATTTGTATAACCTTTGGCTAGTTTCGAGTCCTCGAGTGTAGAGTTCGGAGTTTCGGGCGCGTTCTCGGTCCGGGGAGTAAATTCGACGCAAGGTGAGTCTCCTTTCTAACTTTGTAAGGGGGAATTGTCTCCCTAGGTGATTTAAATGCTTATGTGATAATTTGTGGGGCCACCTATGCACAAAGTGATGAGAGTCCATACGTAGCGACTATTACTATTATGTCCGTGTAGTTAGGCCCACATCATGCCTTGTGTTTTACTTGATATAACTATATGCTTAATGAATTAACGTTACATGTTGCCTATGTCCTGAAGTTATGGAATTTGAGAAAAACTTGTAAGAAATTATTCACTGAAATGTATTTTCTTTTAAAAGGAATAATGTGTGTGCATGTGACAGCTTCGCAATTTACATTCCGCGAGCGGAGTGTAATTTCCCCCACTCTTATGGGAACGGGCCGTACGCCACGGTGGATTGAGAGATGCACTTTTGGTATGGGACGTTCGATCCTCGGCAGTGCATAGAGAGGATTGAGAGATGCACTTTTGGTACGGGCCGTTCGATCCTCGGCAGTGCATAGATGTGAGTACTTTGTGGAGAGGTGCACTTTTGGTACGGGCCGTTCGATCCTCGTCAGTGCACGGGCATAACTATCTTATGACTCCGGCTGGTTGTCCTTACCCTGCATGCATATGATTTATTTGTTACTAAATTCATAGATATTGAACTAACAGATATTTGGGGGAAAGTGAAGTGGTAATTGTTTTATTTATTCCCAGTATTCTTCCTGGATTTCAGTACCTTACATATGTGTCTGTTTCTTCACTGTCTTTACATGTCTACCATTTCTATTATATTCTGCTAAATTATCCACCTGTGGACCTTAGTGAGCGTCATGTAGACCTCTCGTCACTACCTCTTCGAGGTTAGGCGGGATACTCACTGGGTACATATATATTTATGTACTCATGTTGCACTTATGTACTTAATTGTACAGGTTCTGAAGCTGGTGCTTCTGGTTATCCGACCGGAGCTTGACGTATATATTCTGGACCTGACTCCACGGTGAGCTGCCTCCCTTGGCGATTCTCAGCAGTACTATGGAGTTATCTTTTGTTTATTTATGTCTACTTCTTTCGGACAGCAGTACAATTTGTATCATCTTTTGTATATTCTATTAGTTCACATGTTGACTTGTGACACTAGTTCCTGGCACGCACATAGTAGACTCTATATTTTGGGATTGTATATATTAGTTCATGATCATTATGACTGTATTTACTTAAGTTGGTTAATTTTTCCGCTTTTATTTAAATGATCTAAGCTTAAAAATTTTGGGAATATGTGGGGTTGGTATGTCAAATAAGGATAATCTCACTAGTAAACAATTGTTGGCTTGCCTGACTCCGGTGTTGGGCGCCATCACGACCTGTGTTGGATTTTGGGTCGTGACATTGGCATCTTTGAAAAAATTAACAATAATACTTTCGATCACACAAAAAACTATGTCAATTTGCCATCTCTCATACATGTTGTACATGAATTTCTTTACCTAGGCACTCCAAGCTCAAGGACAAAGGTAGAGAAAATTCCAATGTATATCTAATGGGAACCCCCAAGCCCTCTTCAATTCAAATTAAATACGGATGGTGCTACTAGCTCAGTTTCAAATCTATTCGGATATGGGGGAGTTTTTAGAGACTCCTTAGGAAATTGGAAATTAGGGTTTGTTGGTACCAATTACACTGTATCCATAATCCAGGCTGAATTACTTGCATTATTACATGGTTTAAAATTGTCCCTTACACACAGGCTCACCCCACTACTGGTGGAGATGGACTCTGAAGAAGTTATTACATTACTACATGTTCCTAACCTTGTTCATCTTAACTTACTCAACGATTGCAGGTTCGTTCTTCTTCAACTAGGTAATCCAAGAATTCAGCACACTTATAGGGAGCAGAACAAGGTAGCTGACGGCCTGGCACATCATTTTTTGAAGACCTTCTCTACGCCACAATACACTCAATACTATGAGTCACCCTCTTTTGTCACGACAATACTGCATGCTGACCAAACGGGCGAAGGTTCCACTCGCCATATTTTGCCAAGTTTAATGGAACGATCAGTACCTACCTTTTCCTTTTTGCCACAGCGTCCTTATTCGCACATGCAAGGAAATGCAGTAGTTAGAAACTCAGTAGGACTCCTCCTAGCGCTCCCTATAGGTTTAGTTGGATAATTATGTAATATGTAATATGAATAATGTATTATGTAGTATGTATTGTGTTGTAATCCGATTTACTTAATATAATCTTTCATTACCAGAAAAAAAGAAGTTATATTAGAATATAATTTGAACTGTTATATTGAGTTCCTACAATTTATATCATATAAAAAAATATAATAATACAAAAATAATAATTTATATCATGTTAACATTTGTTTTGGTGTCTATTGTTCTCTTTGTTTGAAGCAGTAAATTGCCTCATTAGGAATGCAAATCCCCTTAAAAGTTCTCTTTGCTTATTGTACTAAAAAGAATTCTTAATTTTGATGTATACAAGATATGAAGTAAAATCATAATTTTTTCCCATCTTTTATCGTATTATAAAGAATGACATTTCTTTCATCGAGTAGCTAATTGTTTCCACTATTGAAACACTTGCAAGACCAATTTGGATGTATTCCAGATTAGTTTAAAGAAGATAGACCGCAATGCCTTTTAATCTAAAAAATTATTAATATAGATGATACTTGTAGCTTTTTAATGTATTCTCTTGTAAATATTCAAATACCATGGGGAAATAATACCATTGATATCAATTTTTCAATTTGATGTTTGTGTTTGACATTAACCGGATGTTAAAATGATTATTATAGCACATACTCTTTTTATGTTAATTGAAGCAACTTAAACATGTTATAATTTGTAGCTTAAGTTTATGTAAATTATTACAATAAATTAATTATAAATTGCAATCCCCAATATCATTCTCTATCCATGATTAAATGGATATAATAATGATGATTTATTTATTAAAAAATTAACTAAGAACCGACAAATAACAATTTTAAAATTTAAATGTTGGGCCCGTATACGGATCTTTCCTCATCTAGTATTATCTAAAATGGCAATTTATACTCTTACAAATACTTCAAGTTAATATAAAATAAAGTAGTAGTAAATTAATTAGTAATACTTTATATTATTGCACATTTATTCTGAGACAATTTTAACTAATTTTCTCAACAATTTCATACTACTACATCTGTTTTAATTTTTTTAAACGTTAAACTTTTGTAAAGAGAATGGTTGAAACTATAAGTTGTCACATGAAACTTTTATAATATTTTAAAAGTATTCCATCTATGATAATTTCTCTATTCGTCTTTCAATTTCGGAACGTCCATAATGTTTGAAACTATTATACTAAAAATATTCTTTTATGTATAACTTTCACAATTTACAAAACTCAATTTTACTAGCATTTCAAATTTTAAGCTTTGATGTGAGATATTTTTTTAATTCTCAATATAACATAGGAGTTAATTTTACATATAAACTCCATGGTCTGCTATAAAAAGTTGTGGTGGAAGAGAAATCATAACGTTTCATTTAACATAAGTGAACAACAGTCAATTATACATATTTTATTATTTACAATCAATTCATTAAACTAGCAAAGTAAATGAAGTTGATGCGTAATTTCTAGTGTTGGTCGAGATGAAGGAAGGATTAAAAGCGCTAAATATAATCTTATATCTTATCCAAAATTCGAGTGCTACAATATTCGGGACGTCTGATATAATGGTGGGATATTTTATGGGATTAGTTATCTTATTTTCTATATGTGATAACTAATCATACTATTTTAGTATTTGTTTACCTCGAAATACGAGTAACAATTAAACTTGTAATGTGGTTATACGGATACGTGACCTAATTCAATGCCGATTGATAAATAGCTATATAAATAAAGAGATCAAATGATTGTAATAGATCAAACCAGTGCAGTTTGTAAATTATCGATCTCGGCTCGGGATAGTTTCGAGATCGAACGTTGAGAACCACAAGAACAATAACAACAATAGGAATAATATGGACAATAAGAACAATAGAGAATTTAGAGCGAGTAAAAGAGCAGAGTGTTTGTGTTTCTCAGTAATTGCGTCTATGATTCCTCTTTTACAAATGAACAGGGTTCTTCTTTATATAGTAGAGGAATCCTAAATAAGGTATAACTCTAATTTCAGAAGCAAAATACATGATAGATATCAATAACCGTTTAATGGTTATGCCAATTCCGGGATTCCCGCCGAGATTGGTGGTCGATCGCGGATATCTCGTTATTCCGTTACTTCGGTGTCGATTTAGTCTGATCTCGATCCTTCAGTCTTCGTGTTTTTCGAGCCCGAACTTGCTTCGATACAGACTCACTCTTGAGGCAGACCCTCGAGCCCGTAAAATCGGGTGTTTTTAATCGAATACAGATAGTCTCTGCGTTTTTTAGAATGAAATGATAAGAAACGATTTGAGCCTCGATTCCTCGATACCTCGATCATGACGTTGTCTCCATGACGTAGGCGATTGATGTGGCCGAAACATCCCGTAAGTTTGGTTCCCAAAAAATCATCAATGCATGTCAGGTGTCGGTCGACCACTAGTGATACCTAACCCTCGTCTTAAACCTATAAATACCACCACTTTAGTTGATTCAAACTTTACTTTGCTTTGATAATAAACTCCCGAGTTCTTAATTCTTCATATCTTCCTCTCATTCCGCTTATTACGCCACCATTGTTTCAACAGGAACCACTAACCTCGTATCATTCTTCCACCTTCTACAAACATACAAATGGCGAAGACTTCCAAGACTATGCCGCAAAAAGAGAAAAATCCATCTTCCTCCTCCCGGCCAGCCGGCGATAAGACGTCGTTAGAACCGGCCCCCCCATGAATACGTTCCTGACCCCTGCGTCCTAAAAGCCGACTTTAAAGTTGATAACCCCTTATCGGTGTCGGGCCGATACGAACATGTGTCGATGTACATGTGTTCGATTACCAAGGTCCAAGTCGATGCCATGAAGGAGGACTACAAATGGGGTCCGGAGGTAGTGGTGTGCACTCCTACACCCGAAGAGAGCGTCACCACACACGTGAAGGGGTTTTTAAGTGTTTATACTTACCCCTTCACATTGGGCCCCGTCGACCCTGTGATTTTTGACTTTTGTAGGAGGTACGAAGTCACCCTCGTTCAGCTCCACCCTTCACTTTGGCCCATAATGATCACATTGCGCTTCTAATCCAATGAGGTCGGGGGGTTGGAGTTCACTCTGAAGCACCTCATTCGGCTGTACATGCCTCGGCTCTATCGGGGCTAATTAGGCTCAACTGCCGAGCAACAAAGGCTCTATTCTCGAACATCGATAAGGATAAAGACCGAGGCTGGATGAGCCGATTCATACGGGTGAGGACCTGTGACATAATACCAAAGGAAAAGATGTCGTTCCCTGAGGAGTGGAAATCCAAGAGTAAGTGATTTTTTGTTCTCTAATTCTGTGATTCTTTTGATTTTTCCTAACATTTCATTTTATTTACGCAGTTGTCCTTGGATGCCCGAGGCTGTGCCCGATTTTGAAGACTGGATCCAAAAGCTTGCCTCCACTTCGACTCGTGTTGAGCGAGTGTGGAGGGATTTTGCCAAAGGCAGGTAGGAGGCCAAGAAACATGGTAAGGGTCTCTCCTTACGTAATCCGAGGTAATTACACATTTTCTTCATTGCTAATATTTCTTTATGTAGGCCTGACCAAAGATGCCATTCTGAGGCCTTCGAGTGAAGGTGGCGAAGCTAAGTCCCCAGCTCCGAGGCCGGAAAAGTATAAGAAGATAAAATACCCCTCGAAATCCGAGACTTCCAAACCCAAACCTCGAAGGGTGAGGAGAAAAACGGCCGGTCACTCGACGGATGCGGCCCAAAAGTTTAGGACCAGGATGAGGAAGAAGAAGAAGACACCTTGGCGTTGGTAATTCGCCCTCAAAAGGCCGTCGAGGTCGCCTCGCATTCCGAGCTGCCACCTGCTATAATCGAGCCTCACATCGAGAAGGCTTCAAAGAAGAGTTCGGGGGTGAACCCCAGGTCTGCCAAGGTCGAGATGATTTCTCGATCATCGACTTCTACACCGGGCGGGGCCGGTTCTGAAATTAGGAAAATCAGACAGAGCGCCTTGAGCGATTCGCTCGGGACCATGACAATAGGTCAATTGCCTTCAATACCGGTCTTCTCTGAAGAGGCAATAAGGGAGGCCCAAAGGTTGAAGACCCCCGAGATCGGTGGAGGCTCTTGCGCTGGTGATCCCTTCCGGGATTGCTTTGTAGGGGTCGATGGTGCCTTCGATATTACTGACGCTTCGATCCTCATGGCGGAAGCCCAACGTCTTTTTTCCCACGTAAGTGTCAGTTGATTTTTGGTTATTCTTTTTCGCCTTCTTTCCAAGGTCATTCTCTTATAAACCTAACTTGTGTTTTCTTCTTTGTATAGGCATCTTCCAAATTCCGGGCCGACCTTAGTCAATGTGAAACCGATATCCAAAGAGTCTCGGAAGCTTTTATGGCCAAAAGGATGAGGTCATAAAGGATCTTCAAGCGGACCTGGCCAAGGCTCACGAAGAGGAGGCAGAGTTAGACAAGCAGGTAACCACCCTTCTGATACAGTTTGGAATCGCTCAACTGTGGAAGCTAACACTTCGATATCCCAGTTGCAGCAGAAGGTGGAGAAAATCGGGCTGCTCCGGGAAGAGGTCGAACAGGTCAAGACTGACTGTGATCGGTGGAAAGCTAGAGTGGACCGCCTTGCTACGGAAAAGGACGCAGCTTTGTCCAAATCATCTTCGGCAGAGGCCCAACTCCAAAGCCTTAGAGAAAAAGTTCAGCTCAGGCTAAGAGGGTCGAAGAACTCGAAGCCGGGCTTACTAAGGACAAGGCTGAGATTGAAAAAACTAAGGTCACCGGGCTGATGCCGAAGCTGTCCAAATCAGATGATGGAGGCATCCGACCGGGAGCAGTGGTGTAGTGAATTGGCGAGGTTCCAATCCCGGAGGGAAACCCTCAAGGAAATTCATGCTCGAGGTTTTGACCTCTCCGAGGAAATTTCTCGGGCCAAAGAGCTCGAGACCGAAGCCAGGCAGCTCGCCTCTTCTGATGATGAAGCGGAGGGCAGTCGAGGCGATCTCGGAAGTGGAGAAGATGGAGATTAGGCTGCTGAAGAAGATGCTCCCGGATAAGTTGCTCGGGATGAAACCAGTCCTTTTTTCGTTGTAAGGCTTTGACCGGTCCCTTGTACATTTTTTTTTGGTATAATAGAAAATATCCTTTTGATTCCTTCGTATGTTTATTTGCCTTTGTTGAAGTTTTTTTTATTGATGTAGTCCAATTCGTGATCGAAATAAACCCTTAAGCTATTTTTATGAGGGTAAGTTCCCGAGTTCGAAACTCATTCGAGACCTTGTCTCGGGGGTGTCTCGATTGAGTTGACCGATGTGTTATCTTTAATCAAGTTTGAGTTTCAGGATAAGGTGAACTCTCAGGTTTTCAGGATGAGTTTCAGGATGGGGTCATTTTGTAAAATTAAACTCCGTTCCATGCTTAATATCCATAAAAAGACTAAAATTAAATACCTCGATTTGCATGCGCAGTCCGGGCGTGAAACCGGAAAGCTTTTATGTGGAAATATAAGAAATAGTAATTTTTAGATTTTAAATTTGATAAAAGTTGACTTTGGTCAATATTTTGAGTAAACAGACCCATATCTATGTTCCGACGATCACGGGAGGTCCGCAGTAAAATATGGGACTCGGGCGTATGCCCGGAAATGAATTCCGAGGTCCCAAGCCTTAGAAATCAATTTTTGAAAGAAATTATTTTGCTGAAATGTTTGTGGATTAAAGAAAAGAAATAATGCTAAAAATCATTGGTATCGGGTCCGTATTTTGGTTTCGGAGCTCGGTACAACTTGGTTATGATATTTAAATGTTAACTGTGAAATTTGGTGAAAAACGGAGTTCGTTTGATGTGATTCGGACATCCGGTTGAGAAATTATGAACTTTAATAGTTTTTTGTTGAAAATGATGAGTTTTGAAGTTTAATTCATAGATTTACATATTATTTTCATGATTTTATCGCACGAGCAAGTCCGTACGATATTTTCAGACCTGCGTGCATGATTTGTTTGGAGTCCCGAGGGCTCGGGTGAGTTTCGGGTAGGCCACGGGATGTTTTTGCACTTGAAGTAATTGTTGGTTTTAAGTTTTCTGGTGTCCAGGTAATTTCTCTGTGCGATCGCATAGGAAAGTCCGAGATAGCACAGAGTAAATTGAGAAGGCCTGTTTGGAACCATGTGCGATCGCAAGGCCTTATCCGTGATCGCACAGTGCAGGCTCTGGGGGGGGGCCCAAAATTCGTACTGTGCGATTGCACAGACCCTCCCGCGATCACACTGCCCCTGCCCCCTACCCTGTGCGATTGCACAGTCCCTCCTGCGATCACACAACTCAATTGTCCCTTACCCTGTGCAATCGCACCTCTTTATCCGCGATCACACAGTTCTCCTATCAGGTTATTATAAAGATCAGATTAAAATCGGGTTGAACACTTTCTTCCCCAATTTTTTGAAGTTTCAGCCCTAAAAATGAGTTTTCTTCAGAAATCTTCATCCCCAATTCATAGGTAATCAATTCCAAACCTTGTTCTTTCAATTCCTTACTATTTTGTATCACTTTTAAGCAAAAATAAAGAATTTTCATGGTAAAAATCTAGGTTTTGGGTAGAATTAGGGAGTTCTGTAAAAATTGAATTTTTATATCAAATTAAGGTCGGATTTCAAAACTAATAGCATATTTTGGTTCGTGGGTGAATGGGTAAACGTAATTTGGTCTGAATCCCGAGTTTAGACCAAGGGGGCCCGGGGTCGGGTTTTGACTTTTTTTAGAAAACTTTGGAAAAATAAAATATATTTTTCAATAAAGTTAGTTCTTTTAGCATTAATTAATGAAATTAAGTTAATTTTGATTAGATTCGAGCAATTTAGAGGTGAATTCAAAAGGAAAAGCAATAATTGAGCAGTGACTGGCCTGCGGAATTGAGGTAAGTGTTTGGTCTAACTTTGGCTTGAGGGAATAGGACTCCCCACTTGTTTGCTATCTGAAATGCATGGGCATGGTGTATAGATGTGGTGACGAGTATCTATGCACCACCTAAATTAATTGTTAAACATGATTCCCCTTCCCGTTCCCAACTTAATTGATTATTGTCCTAATTGTTATATGTTCATTATTGCTTCTATGACTATTTGGCCTTGTTGATCTGTTGTTAGATATTGTTGAGATTATTTGGAACGAGTTTTGGTTGTTTGAGCTGGTTTCCTTGTGATATGTATAACGGTTGAGAGGTTTGGTATTATTTTAACGAATTATATATATATATATGTATAACGGTTGAGAGGTTTGGTATTATTTTTACGAATTATATATATATATATGTATAACGGTTGAGAGGTTTGGTATTATTTTTACGAATTATATATATATATATGTATAACGGTTGAGAGGTTTG
>ML370445.1:0-32229 GCA_005239525.1 Nicotiana knightiana | reverse complement strand
GGAGTGATAAGGGTGGACAGGTGGGATCGGGTTGCACGCCGCAACAGGAACAATAAGGGTGATATATTTAGGGAGGAGCAATAAGAGAGGATAGGTGGGAGCGGGTCTCACGCCGCAACAAGGAGCGATAAGGGAGGACATTTATATTTTTACTGATTTTCAAAGAAAATAAAGATTTGAAAAGCTAAATGTTTATTTTTACTGTTTTGTTTTCTTGAAAAACAACGATTTGAAACTTCCTATTTTATATTACTATTTTCATATTTTGGCACTACTTTTATTCAAAGATAAAGTTTGAAAATTTGGAATTGTTGAGGATTAGTTATAGCTGAAGCCTGAAAGAGGCGGCTGTGTTACTTTATTATTGTTGCAGTATTTGAATTGATGTGTTTAGATTTCCTTCATGTTTTAAAATTATTGTCTCAGATATATTTTCTTGTTCGTGTAGCTTATTTTATTGTGTTATCGTATATATATATATATTAATATCACAGGTTTATTGTTAAAGCCCCGCCTTAGCCTCGTCACTACTTCGCCGAGGTTAGGCTCGACACTTACTCAGTACATGGGGTCGGTTGTACTGATACTACACTCTGCACTCTTTTGTGCAGATCCAGGTACTAGCCAGCAGTAGAGATTTTTAGAGCAGCCATCTATTTATTCAGAGACACGAATTATATCTGCCGGCGTTCGCAGATCCCGAGAATCTTCTCCTATTTTTATAAAACTGTTTTAGTATATTCAGAACAGTTACACCATTTCTTTCGGCCATTATTTGTAGTATTCTTTAGTAGTTCGTGGATTGTGACACCAGACCCTGGGGTAGTCTTGGAGTTGTTTACAAAATTAGTTCGTGGTCCGTTTTATTTAAATGGTTATTTTTATTATTTTATTTTATTGTTGTTGGGAATTATTCTAATTAAGTTCCTTTGGAAGTTATTTATTTGTGCTTAAGTAATAAATTAAGGAAATAAATTATTCGAGTTCTAACATTGGCTTGCCTAACAAGTGTGGTGTTAGGCGCCATCACGATCCCTGAAGTTGTGAATTTGGGTCGTGACAGCATGACTCATATAGTAGGAATTTTACTTCAAAACATGAGATGTTTGAGAAAGAGAACGCTTCATTGTATTATTTATACATGCATACATGTTTTGTCGTCGGGACTCGGCTAATCTATATGGACACGGTTCATTCGACCGTTTAGCCTATTACAAAATTTTTACTATCGAGACCCATTTACATAACATCCGAGGGTGATGCCCCCCAATATTCGAGGTTGATTACAAAGAAACCTTGGATACTGTTGAATTATACTCAAGTAGCACATAGTTGTTGCCTTATTAAAAACCTCGCAGGAAAAATCCATTTGGGATAAAAACCGGTCTAAGTGAAAAAGAGTGCAACGCGTACTTTAAAATTTGAGGTCTTGATTTCTTGGATCGGATTCCTGCAATAAGTTAGTTTCAACTATTTAGGTAAATGAAATAAAAAAAGAAAGTCATACCTTAGCAATAGTATCGCTTGAGGAGTGATATGTTCTAGTTATTCGACAATGGTTCGCCGTTCATTGTTCCGAGCTTGTAGGATCCTTTCCCAACTATTTTGAGGATTTGATAGGGTACTTCCCAGTTAGTACCGAGTTTCCCTTGATTAGGGTATCAATTATTGATGGTGACTTTTCTTAAGACTAAGTCCCCGACTTTGAAATGTCGAAGATTGGTTCTTCTGTTGTAATATATCTTGATTCGCTTCTTTTGTGCGGCCATTCGAACGAGTGCCGCTTCTCGTCTTTCATCTAACAACTCGAGACTGGTAATCATGGCCTCATGGTTTGTTTCCTCTGTTGCATATCGAAACCTGGCATTGGGCTCCCCGACTTCGACCGTATCAAAGCTTCGGAGTCATATACTAAAGAAAATGAAGTTGCTCCGGTACTCGACTTCGAGGTGGTCCGATATGCCCATAGAACCTCGGGTAATTTTTCTCTCCACCTCCCTTTGGCTTCGTTTAGCCTTTTCTTCAAGTTTTAATTAATATTCTTATTCGTCTATTAGGCATGTCCGTTCCCACTAGGGTGATACGGCGTCGATAGTATCCTCTTTATTTTGTGGTCTTCGAGGAATTTTGTTACTTTACTGCCGATGAATTATTTGCCATTATCACACACTATTTCCGCGGGTATCCCAAATCGGCATGCGATGTGGTCCCATATGAAGTCGATCACTTTCTTTCCCCTAACTTTTTCGAAGGCCTGTGCTTTATCCCATTTAGAGAAATAGTCAGTCATAAATAATATAAACTTAGCTTACATTGGGCCGATGGCAGAGGCCGGCGATGTCCATTCCCCACTTCATGAATGGCCATAGGGTAGGACCAAGTGAAGTTGATCGCCGGGCTGGTGTATCATCGGTGCAAACCTTTGACATTTATCGCATCTTCAAACGAACTCTATAGAGTCTTTTTCCATGCTATCCCACTAATATCCTGCTCTGATGACCTTTCGAACTAGTGATTTGGCGCCAGAGTGGTTCACACAAGTGCCTTCGTGGATTTATTGTAGAACATAATCAGTATCTCCTCGTCCCAAACATACTGCCAGTGGACCATCAAACATTCTTCTATATAGCGTTCTGTCTTCGTCTAATGTGAATCGAGCAGCTTTAGTTCGTAAGGTCCTCGATTCTTTAGGATCCGATGGTATCTTCCCGCTCTTCAAATATTCAATGTATTTGTTTCTCAAGTCCCAGGTTAAGCTTGTAGAATTTATTTCGGCATGTCCTTCCTCAATTACAGACCTCGAGAGTTGGACGACAGTCCCCGAGTTGATCTCGTCTTCTTCGATCGATGACCCCAAATTGGCAAGTGCGTCGGCCTCGGTATTTTGTTCTCGAGGTATATGTTGCAGAGTCCATTCTTTAAAACGGTGCAAGGTTACCTGCAATTTGTCTAAGTACCTTTGCATCCTATCCTCTCGAATTTCGAAGGTTCCATTTACCTAGTTTACCACCAGTAGTGAGTCGCACTTAGCTTCAATTACTTCCGCTCCCAAGATTTTAGCTAACTTGAGACCTACAATCATAGCCTCATACTCGGATTCGTTGTTAGTCAATTTGGTAGTTTTTATTGATTGTCTAATAATCTTGCCCGTGGGTGGTTTCAAACAATGTCGAGTTTGGACCCTTTCACATTCGAGGCACCGTCTGTGAAGAGGGTCCATACCCCCGATGATGTACCATATTTTAGCAGAAGTTCCTTTTCCACTTCAGGTACGAGAGTTGGTGAAAAGTCGGCCATGAAGTCCGCTAAAATTTGAGACTTGATGGTTGTTCGGGGTTGATATTCGATATCGTATCTTCCAAGTTCGACTGCCCATTTGGCCAATCGGACCGATAATTCGGGCTTGTGTAAAACATTTCGGAGTTGATAAGTGGTGATCACACATATGGGATGACACTGAAAATATGGCTTTAATTTTCTAGATACGCTTACTAATGCTAGCTCTAATTTTTCTAGGTGTGGATACCTAGTTTCAGCATCTCCTAAGGTTCGGCTCACGTAATAAACTGGAAGCTGCATACCTTGTTCTTCTCGAACTAATACACCACTTACCGCTATCTTGGACACCGCCAAGTACATGTATAACTTTTCATCTACCTTCGGAGTGTGGAGCAAAGGTGGGCTTGATAGGTATTGTTTCAATTCCTCCAGTGCTCGCTGACATTTTGGGGTCCATGTAAAATCATTTTTCTTTTTGAGTAAGGAAAACAACCTGTGGCTTCAATCTGATGACCTCGAAATGAACCGGCCTAGGGCAACTATCCGTCCAGTTAGCCTCTGAATGACTTTCACGCTGTCCATGACAGTGATGTCCTCGATGGCCTTAATCTTATCGGGGTTGATCTCGATTCCCTGATTCGACACCATGAAGCCAAGGAATTTTCCTGAGCCGACCCTAAAAGCACACTTTTCAAGGTTGAGCTTCATGTTGTATTTCCTCAAGATTTCGAATGTCTCCTACAAATGAGTCAAATGGTCCTCTGCGCGCAGTAACTAACATTTGTCAATGTAAACTTCCATTGATTTATCTATCTATTCTTCAAACATCTTGTTAACTAGGCATTGATATGTAGCTCCCGCATTTTTTAGCCCAAAGGGCATTACATTGTAACAATAAGTTCCATACTTAGTGATAAAATAAGTCTTTTCCTGGTCTATTGGGTCCATCTGGATTTGATTGTAACCAGACGAGAAAGGTAAGTATCTCGTGGCCGGCAGTGGCATCGATCATTCGATCGATGTTGGGCAAGGGAAAAGAGTCCTTTGGACATGCTTTATTCAAGTCCTTATAATCTTCACACATTCTAAGTTTGTTCTCCTTTTTGGGGACTACGACTACGTTAGCTAACCATTCAGGATATTTTACTTCCCAGGTTTGGTTACCTCCTCCTTTATGAATGCGTGATTTACCTAGGATTGAGGCCTTCTCTTTTGCTTTACCGGTCTGAACTTGGGATCCAGGCTTAGCCGGTGAGTCGTTATCTCGGGTGGGATTCCGGTCATGTCTAAATGGGACCATGCAAAGCAATCCATGTTATCAATAAGAAATTGAATGAGTTTTTTCCTGATTCGAGGGTCAACCCCGTTCCCAGGTATACCTTTCATTCGGGTAGATACTCGATCAGTATCACCTATTCCAGCTCCTCGACCGTTGACTTGGCTGCATCCGATTCTTCGGGAACGACGAAAGTTCGAGGAGTGAGAAAATCCTTTTCTTTTTCTTCGATTACCTGTTTATCCGATTCGGTCGAGGCTGAGGACGGTGATTGCTATTTGGCCGCTTGCTTATCTTTGATGCTCGACTTTTCTGAGGCCGAAGGTGCTGATATCAGCGTCACCTCATCGACTGCAAATATTTCCTTTGCAGCGTGTTGTTCCCCATAAACTGTTTTCACACCATCCACTGTTGGGATAATCATTTGGTGAAGGGTCGACGGTACTGCCCTCATGTTGTGGATCTAGGGCCTCCCGAGCAGTGCATTATACCTCATGTCACCTTTGATGACGTGACATTTTGTGTCTTGGATGGTCCCGACCACGTTTACTGGCAGGATTATCTCCCCATTCGTTGTTTCACCAGCCATGTTGAAGCCGTTTAGGACTCGATATGCACGTACAATCTGGTCTAGCAAGCCGAGCTGCTCTACGACCCTCGATCTGATTATGTTTGCAAAACTACCTGGATCCACTAGAACACGTTTAACTTGAATTTTATTTAACAAAATAGAAATTACCAGGGCATCGTTGTGCGACTGAGAGATGCCTTCTGCTTCTTCATCGTTGAACAATAGAGTGCCTTCGAGCACATAATCTCGAGTCTGTTTCTCCCTTGTGATCAATATTTTGGTACGTTTGAATATAGGCCGTTGTGGGATGTCGACCCCGCCGACGATCATATGAATAACATGTTGAGGTTCTTCTTGCTCATCCTTTCTGTTGGTGTCTATTTCCCTGAACTGATTTTTGGCTCGATCACGGAGGAACTCTCGAAGGTGGCCCTCATTGAATAATCGAGCTACCTCCTCTCTCAATTGTCTGCATTCTTCGGTCCTATGGTCATGGGTATGATACTTACACATTAATTTTGGTTCCTTTGAGAGGGATCGGTCTGTATAGGCCTAGGCTACCTGGTGTCTTTGATCCTTCCGATGGCCGATACAATCCCCGATGCATTGACACTGAAATTGTACTCCGATAATCGGGGCGCTTCTGTGGGATGCATATTTGTTGAAACCAGTTTTACTCATTAGTCCCCGAGAATTCTACCCTCGATCACCTCTTCGATCATTCCTGGCGGAATTGCGTCCCGGATGGTTATTCCTTCTATCTGAAACATATGGTTGATACCAATTTTTATTCGGCCTCAATTCTCTGTCAGTCTCTTTGATTTTTGCCTATCGACCGGTTTGGATGTACTGAACCTGAGGGGATCCCAGTTGGTCGTCCTCGACCATAATCTTCGACTGATATCGGTTGTGAACATATGTCCAAGTCATAACTGGGTACTGTATTAAATTCTGCTTCAACTGGCGCGATACGATTGAACTTCTCTCGTTTAATCCTTGGGTGAAGGCTTGGACAGCCCAATCGTTAGTAACTGGTGGCAATTCCATTCGTTCCATTTGGAATCGAGATACGAACTCTCTTAGCATCTCTTATCCCTCTGCTTCAGTTTGAAGAGGTCTGATTTTCTCGTTACGACCTTTATGGCCCCAGCATGTGCCTTAACAAACGAAGCTACCAACATGGCGAACGAATCGATAGAGTTTGGTGGCAAGTTGTGATACCAGATCATGTCTCCTTTCGACAGGGTCTCCCTGAATTTCTTTAGCAACACAGATTCAATTTCGTCATCCTCCAAATCATTACCTTTTATGGCACACGTATAAGAAATAACGTGCTCATTGGTGTCCGAGGTCCCGTTGTATTTAGGTATATCGGGCATTCGAAACTTCTTTGGGATGGTCTTCGGAGCCGCACTCCGAGGGAGCGGTTTTTGCACAAACTTCTTAGAGTCCATTTCGTTTAAGGTCGGAGGTGCCCCTGGTATCTGATCAACTCGAGAGTTATACGTTTCTACCTTCTTGTCGTTGGCCTCGATTTTCTTTTCCCCCGATTCTATTCTCTTAGTAAGCTCCTCGAGCATCCTTATTATGGCAGGATAGATTGTCTAAGTATTATCACCCGATCTTTCAGGCACTGGCTCGGTACGGTGAGTAAACCCTTGTTCGAGCCTATTCGGTGTCCTGTGCTGATTTTGCAACTGAGCAATGGCGTTTTGTTGGGCTTGCAACATTTCGAATATAACTTGGAGACTGACACCTTCGTCTCCCCTGATCTGCGTTCCTCGACCGTCAGTTCGACCCTCTCTGCGTACACTTCCCTCGGGGTCTGCGCCCAAATTCGCATTCAAGGCAACATGAGAGCTGACATCAACTAGGTTGACGGGCGGTGCTCCTCCGAGGTCATCCTGCGGTACCTCGATTCCCGAGGTGATAACATTCTTGTTTTCTTCGTGGAGTCCGAGACCGTTGTCGCCATGTATAGCTGTGTTTTGTGAGTTTGACATGATATTAACCTGCAAAAAAAAAATCCTTGACAAGAAACAAGTGTAAAATAGTGTGTTATACCAGGATTAGCACTGAACAGTCACTATTATCCTTAGCCCCACGGTGGGCACCAAACTGTTTACGTCTAAATACGAGTAACAATTAAACTTGTAATATAAGGATACATGGTCTAATTCAATGTCAATTGATAAATAGCTATGTAAATAAAGAGATTAAATGATTATAATAGATTAAACTAGTGTTGTTTGCAAATTATCGACCTCGGCTCGAGATAGTTTTGAGATCGAACGTTGAGAACCACAAGAACAACAGGAATAATATGGACAGTAAGAACAATAGAGAATTTAGAGCGAGTAAAAGAGCAGAGTGTTTGTGTTTCTCAGTAATTGCGTCTATGATTCCTCTTTTACAAATGAACATGGTTCCTCTTTATATAGTAGAGGAATCCTAAATAAGGTATAACTCTAATTTCGGAAGCAAAATACATGATAGATATCAATAACCATTTAATGGTTATTCCAATTCCGAGATTGGTGGTCGATTGCGGATATCTCGTTATTCCTTTACTTCGGTGTCGATTTAGTCTAATCTTTATCCTTCAGTCTTCGTGTTCTTCGAGCCCGAACTTGCTTCGATACAGACTCACTCTCGAGGCAGACTCTCGAGCCAGTAAAATCGCGTGTGGTCGATTTTAGCTGTATACAAGTATAAAAGTTTTCTCGGGATTAGCTAATATACCAAATCAAACATGTGATAAAATTAATCCCAAACTTTATCCGAGAATTATTATTCTTATCTCATGTAGCAAACCACCATTTTTAGACAAGGAAGCTCACAATAAGTGCAAAGATTCTATTTCTTTTGCAAAGTTTGAAAGACAATACACTTGTATCTATTATTTTGTAAGACGTTAGACGACCACAATAATTTCTCAAATTTACACAGAACAAATTTCTTGTTATGTTCCGTTAATATTACAACACTTCTATTTTTTCAGTTCTAACAAGAGTGACAATCATATTAATTGAAAGCTTGGTAATCTTGGTAGGGAGAATTACACCCCTTGTCACTTCACCCAATAATCCATCAGAAAATGGATCACGTTTGAAGCCCTTACACAGTGTAGTCCAGGTTGTACATAATCTGAAAATTACTTGTCATCAGTTGCCCACCCTTTTTTCTTCGTTCTTCTTCTTCATGTGTCACTCCTTTGCACCCCAAAAATTCTCTACCATTGTTATTCTCCTTCAATTCTTCTTCCAGATTCAAAGATGATAATCACCATTTTGACGAAGAAGAAAACCAATTTGCAAGAGATTTGGAGTCATATGAAGATCACTTCCTCCATTGGAATGGGGAGAAATGTGTTTATTGTCATGCACTAAAGAGGTTCACTTATTAGGTTGTTAGATCATCAAACTAGAAAGAAGGTGTCAGCATTGTCTCGGCCTTATCCTCATTCCACATGTAATTTTGATCCCAATGGTTAACTAAAAATTTGAAAAATAAAAGTCACCATTAAATAGGGGTGTGCATCTGATTTATCGATTCGATTTTGACCCTTATCGATAATTACTTGTTGATTATCGATTTGTACATATGCTTATCGTTATCGTTTCAATAATGTTTCGATTTTTTCAATTTCGATTTATCGACTTGTAGGGGTTATCGATTACACCAATAAAAAAATTTGCGGGATTCCACGGAAAGTATATCGCTATAAACACGCCTAACTAATGTGAACAAAAAGAAGCTAAAATAAGACGAACACCGTTTATAACATAAAAATCGTGTCAACAAGCACATGCAACGATACTAAAGTAAGGGATCAAATGTATGCCACCAACACTCCAATGGTATTAAAAAAAATACATCTTATCGGTTTATCGATAAACCAATAACCGAAGAGGACAAAATAGAAATCGAAATCGATAACTCGATAAGGAAAATTTCGAAATCGAAATCGATAAATCGATATCGATTCGATAACAAATAATCGATTCGATTTATCGATAAATCGATTCGAATGCACACCCCTACCATTAAAGGTGGTTCAAAGATCCGATTTCTGAAATTGAGTTTTCCGATTTGTTAGTTGTTTGGAATGGGTGTTGTCCCAATTGATTGGAATCATCAAAAGGAGTTCAAAACTTAAATTTCAAGCGATTTGGAGTAGATTTAAGCTAGATTTGAGTTAAATTTCAAAGGATGCCCAAGGAAGAAGAAGAATCTGTGAAGCTCCATTGATAGGATTTATTTGTATAATAATGTATAATATTGTATAATAGTGTATAAACACCTATTATACACTATTGTATACAAGGTTGATACATTATTTACAGGTATTTGGTGAATTTCTCGCGTTTTCTTCTTCTTCTTCTTCTTCTTCTTCTTCTTATTATTATTATTATTATTATTATTATTATTATTATTATTATTATTATTATTATTATTATTATTATTATACACATACATACATAGTGTATCATAGATATTTTCACTATTGTGATTATACATCTTTATACACTTTTATACGCTCTTATACAACTATATACATAATGTATCCCTTTGTATAAAAGTGTATAACATTGTATAAAAGTGTATAAGCATCCCTGACGAACTTTTTGTACGATTTTCACTTACAATTCTTGTATAAAACTAGGCCAAATCTCCAACAAATAACTTCAAACTTTGTATACAACCTACTTAGACTATTTCTAATAAGTTCAAACAACACCCACTCCAAATTTCTCACAAAATCATATTCAAAATTTAACAAGATTAGCATTAAAGGAGATGAGATTTTAGGTTTCTCGCGTCTGTTTTTGCGTTTTGTAGTTATAATAGGTATGTATAAACTTGAGGAAAAAAGAGAATAAAAACTCATGGATATTTTACGCCTGAAGATATACAAAATCATAAAACGAAAAAAATAATAATTTGGAGAAGTATTGGTTATGGGAGAAGGCACGAGTGAGTGTTGACTGAGCGTCTCGATCAATGGTTACACTAAGAATGGGGAACTGATTCGTTTTCATTTTTGTTTGCATATAATTCTGTTGTATTAATTAATAATGGGTGAAAAATGAGGAGAGAGCTACAATAGGGGTAGGTAGGTGGCGAAAAAAGATGAGGTTGTTATAGTTAGAGGGAATGAGAAAAAAAAATCTTATTGATATTTGGCTACATATTTGCAAACTTATAACTATGCTAAAATAGTGCAAGGTTAACTTATGAAGTGCATTATTATGTAATTTTGTCATCTTGGTATTATCATTTTCCCTTTTGATGATATGTTCTTATAAAATGAAAAAAGTGTATCAGCAAGGTCGTGTTAGAGTGGTAAGTACTCTTTAATCATTTACCAAAGTTATTAGGTTCGAGCTCTGTGTATGGAGTCATCGTTGTTAGAAAGTACTTTACCCCAACATGAGATTTCTTGACGCGAATCCGGATTTTGTCGGGTTCCTAATATTTGTACCGTACATAGCGTAGGAAACAAAATAAAATGAAAAAAGTGTGATTTTGTAACTAAAAGTTCCCGCGCCAAATAGATATATAACCCTAATCACCTAACGGAAATTCATTTTTCATTGACTGGTAGTTGCCCTGTGAGGGGTCGCTTCTTTCTCTTCATGACAATTTCAATCACAAACTATGGAGACATACGGATCCAATGGAAACTCACCATCTCTCCGACGGCGAAATTTCCGATTTAAAGTCACGAAACAGCTCTCTACTCGCTGATCTCGAGACTCTTCGCGCTTCCAACCAAAGCCTAAAATCGGAGTTGGCGCAAAAGGACGAACTCCTTAACCAAATTAAGTTGCAAAAGGACGATGTTCTCAAGCAATATATCGATCTTTCAGAGGCAATCAAGGAGGTCTCAAGCGAAAGAGACGCGCTTCGCCTCGCAATTCAGAGAATTGAGGATGAATTTCGCCTGAGAGAAATAGATTTTCACAAAGAAACGGAGAGAATTAACACCGAGCTTGAGGTTTCTAGGAAGAGAGTTGAGGAATTATTAGATGAGAAAAGAGAGCAATCAGAAATTTGTTCGCGTAATTTGGAGATCGTGCAATCAGTGAAGCATGGCTTACTGAGATTGGTTAAGAATTTCAATTCACGTGTGTATAAAACGGAAAGTTCTGATCAGTTAAAGTGCGAAACAACAAAACTGTTAAATGAAGAGAAGGCTGTTTTTTCTGTGGAGCTGAAGAAGGTTCGAGAGCTGGTAAATTTGGTGGAGGAAAAATGGGGAGAGTATGAGGAAATGAGGAACAAGGAGAGGAGAGAATTGGAGAACAGCGTGGCGAGTTTAGCGGAGGAGAATCGAGATATTAATAGCTTGATTAGAATTGCTTTGGTTGAAAAGGAGGCAGCGGAGAAGAGTTTGAACAGAATAAGGGGAAATACTGAACAGAAGAGAGGTGCCATTATGCAGATTGCAGAGAGAGGGTTGCAAAAGGTTGGGTTTGGGTTTGGGTTTATGATGGGAAGTGCAACCAGTGAAACATCTTCAGATAATTTGGATTCTGATACCAGTGCTAAATCAGATAATGATGAATGCCAAACAGAAGCTGTCACTCTGGTAACATTTTTGGCCCAGAGCATCTACACACACTCGCGCGCGCACACACACATAGTACTTATATATGTAATAGACCTTGCTAACTTTGATGGCTCCAAATTATAGATTTGGTTTTGCATCTCTATGTTTGTCTTGACATTTGAAATGAAGAATAGCAAGGTTACCCAGCGGTAAAGCTATTCAAATATTGAGATGATAAATTTCAGAATCAATAGTCATACAAACATAAAGATGTAGATAGATTATCAAATTCATTCTCTCCTAGCCATCTCTTTAGGTGGTTTTAAGCCTAATTTAATAAAATTTTGTGACCATATTCTTGATCTTGCAAATACATATATAGAGATTTTAGAAGAGAAGGTTCGTCACCTTGACGGTAGTACTTTTGTAAGCTTGATTGGAAATCACTTGCCATGTTTCTGACTCATGTAATTTATTCATTGATGCTTACCAGGTCTCAACTGTAGAAACAATAACAAAGAAGTTAAGGCTTGAAATCACACAGTTGCAGAGGTCTTTGGAGGAATCTAGGTATTGTGCAGGCAAACTGCAGTTTTTATGTTCATATTTATTCGTTATTAAGTCCACCTTCAAATTAGGTATTTCCTTTAGCTCTTTTCTTATACTTCGTATTGCATGACTGCTTAGTGTCGTCTTAGATCAAGTTTATATAAAATATTATCCTTCAAATTTTACAATTGAGCTTAGACGTTGGAGCATGAAACTAGAATGTGTAGCAATAACATTAAACACAGTGCATAAATAAGCCTGGTGCTTAAAGCATTACGTCGAATAGGATAACATTCTCTGAATGAGGCTCAATCAATTTGATGTGATAAAGTGTACATTTTTCTGGTATATATAGCATAGTACGATGTTGAAGCTTCTTGTACTTCGTTAGTGAAAGATCATTTTTGTTAGACTGCGAGNTTCAAACAAACTTGCTAAAAGATCTTCCCACAAGGCTTGACAAACTCCTAAATAAACGTATGTCAAGACAGGTGTGTACATGTACTTGATACATCCCCTCCCCCCCAAACAGATGTGCTCAAGATTCAAACAAACTTGCTAAAAGATCTTCCCACAAGGCTTGACAAACTCCTAAATAAACGTATGTCAAGACAGGTGTGTACATGTACTTGATACATCCCCTCCCCCCCAAACAGATGTGCTCAAGATTCAAACAAACTTGCTAAAAGATCTTCCCACAAGGCTTGACAAACTCCTAAATAAACGTATGTCAAGACAGGTGTGTACATGTACTTGATACATCCCCTCCCCCCCAAACAGATGTGCTCAAGATTCAAACAAACTTGCTAAAAGATCTTCCCACAAGGCTTGACAAACTCCTAAATAAACGTATGTCAAGACAGGTGTGTACATGTACTTGATACATCCCCTCCCCCCCAAACAGATGTGCTCAAGATTCAAACAAACTTGCTAAAAGATCTTCCCACAAGGCTTGACAAACTCCTAAATAAACGTATGTCAAGACAGGTGTGTACATGTACTTGATACATCCCCTCCCCCCCAAACAGATGTGCTCAAGATTCAAACAAACTTGCTAAAAGATCTTCCCACAAGGCTTGACAAACTCCTAAATAAACGTATGTCAAGACAGGTGTGTACATGTACTTGATACATCCCCTCCCCCCCAAACAGATGTGCTCAAGATTCAAACAAACTTGCTAAAAGATCTTCCCACAAGGCTTGACAAACTCCTAAATAAACGTATGTCAAGACAGGTGTGTACATGTACTCGATACATATCCAGGAAGAAAACATTGAATAGCTCTTGTATCTCAACTTCAATAACCTACTCACTTAGGGAGTATTATGGACAGAAGATCCTTAGAGAGGATTGGAGATAAATCTTGATAGGAAGTCCCAATTGAGAAGCCTGGCAGGATGTAAAATGCAAAATAAAAGATAAGAATAGAAAGTTTCTCCCATGCACACATACACAGGAACTTTATTTATTTTATTATTTTTTGCTTCTGACTGACTTGATAAGGGAAAGGTTAACATATGTATCTCCCTTTTCGACTTTAACATATTTTCATTGGACCCCGCTTTAACGTGCTCTATGCTTACTTTTATTTGATGCGCTTACCAGAGAACATACCAATAAGAGGGGGCAAGAGTTAGACAACATGGATGATTGAAAGATTACCTTTTTTGGGTAGAAGATTGAAAGATCAACCTTAATTTAATCCTGTACCTGGAGTCTTGTGTTTAATTATCTAGTTACTGCCAGGTCAGGCATGGAGTCTCTGCAGAATCTATCAGACAAACAAAGTCAGAAACTAGCAGAAAATATGAAATACATTAAAGAGTTGGAAGATAGAGAAATGATGCTTACTCAAAAGGTTAGTTTCTGACTAAGGTAACAGTCCTAAAGATGTTCAACTATTACATGCTTTTTCCCCGTTTCATCTTCCAGGTTGAAGCACTCGTGGTAGAAAATAAAGACGCTGAAGAAGAAATCTCTAGATGGAGAGAAGCTTGTGAAATGGAAGTGGAAGCTGGAAAGAAATCTATTAAGGAGCATGAAGTACTGGTAGGTTTGCACGATCAATCGAGCTTTCTTATTTTTACTTGCTTTGTTTTTGTCCTCGCATTGTATTGCTAGATTTTATTTTGGTGGTCGACCAGTAACGTAAATTACTAGTAAGTTGGTTATAGTACTGATCCAGCAAATATTTATAAATACATACTAATTCAGCTAAGATTAATGAATCCAGTCAGTCACTGTCTTTCAAAGAATGAGAGGAATTAATGTACAGTTTCTAGCCAATTTGAGCTGTGGGGGGTGCCTTACTGCCCTATCTCACTCTGGGAAGGTTGCTTTCCTTATGAGGCCAGAAGAACGTGGGGATTATTTAGGTTCATTTTGGAGTACTGGTGCTTCTCTTCTGTGCTAGCATATGTTTGGGAAATATGAGGAATAACTTTGTCCGGAACTCTCCCAAATTCATTACAACTGAAGTAATCCTAAAAATTCCCTTTTCCCCAGAAAAGAGACACCTTAGGATAATTACTTTGCCACTGATCAATATACTCTATTTTACTGATGTGCCGCTTCTATCACATGCTTTCTGACACCAATTTTCTTAATTACTTTGAGTAGCATTTCTTTACACCTTTGTAACTCTCTACCAACCTTTGTTTAGACCTTTTGGGTTCACATATTCACAATGTCTGTACTTGGGAATCTAATGTATGAATAAAGAACAGTAGTACATTTTGATTGCTTAATTTATAAACTATTCCATTGGAATTACGTGAGCCTTTGAGAACCAATTGCCCTGAATATCTAGAAAGCTAAAGAAAGCAGGAAAAACCAAACGGAATCTGCTTTTCTAATTGGCCTGTTAAGCCAGAGATTAGTACACCAAATTACTGCTACTTGTACACAGTGGCGGAGCCACATGCACACAAGGAGTGTCAGCC
Organism: Nicotiana knightiana; assembly: GCA_005239525.1. Taxonomy (NCBI): domain Eukaryota; kingdom Viridiplantae; phylum Streptophyta; class Magnoliopsida; order Solanales; family Solanaceae; genus Nicotiana; species Nicotiana knightiana. The sequence continues at coordinate 17,055 of ML370445.1, read as the reverse complement.
GACACCCTTTCGTCGGATAATTACACTGTTTAGCTCGGTAATATTTTTTAAAATATGTATATATACTATATAATGACACCCCTCGATTTCTTGATGAGTTTGTTTCTTTATATTTTGACTCCTCTTAATAAAAATCTTGGCTCCGCCGCTGCTTGTACATCAAAACTAGTGAAAACAATTTATTTATTTTGTGAACCCGAGACAAAAAGTGATGCTAAAATTTTGTTAACGGACAGGTTAATATTCTGAAACAAGAATTGGAAAAGACAAGAGCTGCTTTACGTATTTCCAATAGCAAGTTGCAGCTGAAAGATGAGCTAGTGGCGACAGCCATCGCAGCTAGGGAGGCAGCTGAGAGTTCTCTCCAACTTGCAGACAGCAGGGCTACTGAGCTACATAAGCAGATTGAGGAGCTAACAAGACAATTAGAAGAAGTAGAGAAAAGGGAGCGAATAAATCGCCGTAGACTGAGGCGTTTGTGTTGGCCATGGCGAGGTCTCAAGTTTAGCACTGCTAATAATACAACTGCTGTACGAAACGTGACAAGGATGCTACCAGAAATGCAAGCACTACTCCGTTAATATTTGATTCTCACTCTCCTCTAAACCTAAATTTTTTATTTTTTTGGGTTTTAATTTCAAAAAGAAAAGTTAGTAGTCTTTATTTAGATGTTGTACATGAATTTCTGCTTGTTATTCTTCTCTCTCTCTTCCCTTGTTTTGGCCCATTGTACAGAAATGATCACGACTGAGCCAGATGCTCTATGGGCTCATTTATCGATGCCTTTTTGGGATAACTTTCAGACAAAACAGTAGTGAAGGTAACAGCTTCAGTTGGATTATTCTTGTTCTTGGATAGTCGTCTCATGAAACTAGTTATGTATATTTTCCACAAAAGCACAACATATCATAAAGTAGTATGTTTTTCCATTTGTTTGAACAATTGCAAAGAAACATATTACATACAAAATCATCATAATATAACTGCTAGCAACTTCTAGTTGCCATCAAGCATTTCTTAAAAGGTCATTCTAGCAGAAAAGTTGTCCAGCCATTCTCCTCATCAAGCCCTTTATCTGTAAAGGTACATAAACAGAAAACAAGAGAATAAGGGCATAAATACTTGAATATAGTTCATCTCCTATAGACAAAGTTACTAGTAATATCAAGTGAATACTTGAAGGTCCTATAACTCATCCCAACATACTTAATAAGTTCTTGAAAAATCAAGTGAAATTTTTACTTCTTCGTGATCTTTTCCTCAACTCAAGATATCTTTCTTGTTTGCTTTTTCTTTTTATTGTTTTCCTTTTCTGACAGGGGCGAAGTAATGTCAAATTCAGAACACGCATATACCAGATCAAAACAACCATACAAGACTTAACACATTGGACATCAAGAAAATTGAAAGATTAGTAAAAAGTACCTCCTTTTCCGAGAGACCAACTTCTTTCAAATCTTCAAGCTGAACAAAAGTAAACAAAATGATCAATAAATTTAAGTACAATCACTATATCTTTTTCTTTTTTCCAGTTGCAAAAACATTATGTCCAAGGTCCTTACACTCTTAAAGGGTTCTGAAGATTCTTCACGTAGTTCAAGAATGTAAGCTGCTCTCTTCTCTCCGATGCCCTACGCGAAATATGATATTGACTTATAAACTATTATACGCAATGATAGGCTTGAAAAAGAATAGTATTGACATGTGATCTTACCTGGATCCTTGTTAACTCTTCTCTGTAATCACAAATGAGAGAAAGAAGAATGTTACAAGAAATATTAGCCAATGCACACACCACAAGAATAAACAAGCAAATATGCTGAAACCCATTTAAATAACAACAACCCCTTTTTACTCTTGGGGGCCTCGGTCTTGGCATCAAAGCGCGGTTTACAAGATCAGTTCTAGCTAGAGTCATTCCCTCATAATCCAAAAGAAGGAACTCTGAAACCTTGCAGTTTGGTACTACTTTAGAACTTGCAGTTTTCACCGCTTAGCTAATGCTTTACAGCTAAAAAATACGATGTTGCAATAAAGGTGCAAGCTGGACGGTGTAACATAGGTTGAGAAGTAAATATCACGATTGATTCTTCACTTGTGTTGTGCTACTTAAGATCACATAATATGAGGGTTGCTTCTTTTACAAACTTGCAATTTTCACCCCTTAACTAATGCTTTACAACTGGAAAAAAGGATGTTGCAAAAAAAGTGAAAGCTGGACAGGGAAAATAGCTTGTGAAGTAATATCATCAAGTTAGTTGTCTTGGATTTTAGAAGGGAGTACGAATATGATGAGAAGGAAAATCTTAGTCACCGATAAATTGACAATTAATATCAGAAGGAAAAGAGGAGAACCGGTTACATAGGGGAATCATTCACTTACTTGCTTGCAGTGTTTAATAAATTCAGATATTCTTGGACAAGACAATTCTGCACAATGTAAAAGGAGAGTGAATAAATTGAATTGGCATCAGACAAAAAAAGGCTAAAGAACAACTCACAAAAGTAAATCAATTAAACCTTTACTCCAGAACTGCGCGTATGAAATCTTTCCCAAGGACTAGTATACATGGCAATCTCCAATTTGTCACCGGTTCTCATATCAGTTTCAGCTTTTGGGGTTTTGGGTTCTATAATGTCACCAGAACTTTCAAGGCTTCCTTGAGATGTGTCCAACTGCTTCGGCATCAACATATGCAAAGAAGTTGAAGACTCCAACAACCGTAAATTATTCGTTATTTCTCTAAGTCTTTCACTTAGTGGCGGTGATGCTACTTTGTCTATGTTCATATCTCCACTTTTCTTATCCGTATCCACAACACCTACGAGTTTATAGCACTGTGAGAAAAAAAAAATGAGAGTAAAAGTTCAAATTTAACACAATAACCAACTTGTAACACAACCTACCATCATCTGCAAAAGAAAGTATTTCTTTGACATCACAATGAACTTCGGGAGTAACTTCTAAATCCTTTGCTCTATTTGGTGGAGAGGCATCCTGAGATGCAAAGGTTAATATCATTACACAGATAACACCAATTAATTAAAGTGCATCAGTCAAAAATGTTTAATTAAATGACTACTGTATAACCAAATTTAAGTTGCCTCACCTTTTCCGTTTTATGAATAGAAATTGTTTCCTTGAAAGCACTTGGGATTTCCTGCAACCAATAAGTTGATCAAGCCCACGCATAGCCATTAAAACAGACAAATATAAAAGGAACAGAAATGCATTCACAAAATGCAAGTGTACTAACATTTTCTGCTGATGATATCAAGGCTCTAGAGCTATCTGAATTGGACTTGTCTTGAGAAGTCTAGCAATACATAACATCTTAAGTTCCACGAGGCATAAACTAAACAATAAATAAGATGTTAACTTCTTTAGTAAACCGATGCTTTCAACAGATAAAGTGATATACCTTTTTATGGAAGGAAGATATGATAGTTGAAGCATTCTCTGAAAGAGGCTTAAACTTTGTGGTTGAGGTGACATCATCCTATGAATCAATGACAAGTTATAGGTATGAATCAATGACATGCAAAAATGCTGTAGACATTACCGATTGATTTCATCTGAACTAGGTAATTTCCATCGTTTTATTAAACCAATGAACCCAACCAAATATTTAAAAGCAACATTCCAAAAGCAAAAGAGAAAGAATTTGTGGAGTGAAGAAACTCAAAATGTCACACCCTAAAACATAGAGGTACAAACCTGACGAGGTGACAACTAAAGTAGCGGACTTGTAAGTAAACTATTCTTTTTAACAGTTAATGCAACCAATTATATTGGAATAAGAATCAAAAAGCAATGCACTGGTACCTGCTTAGAGATGATAGCTTTTCTGTCACTGAATAGTTTCCTTCAATGAAAACAGAAAAGCAAATATTTCAGTACACATCCGTCAACCATATATTCTAGTTCATAATATGATATGCCATGTAACGATACCTTCCTATCAAATTGGAGGCAGAGTTGTTCTTTTTCCCAGACAACGGGGTACCCACTAGTCGTGCTTGCTGATTGGTGTGCTTTTTACTTTTCGTTGTAGAGCTTGTCAATATCTGTCCAGTACTTTGACATGATCGTGAAGCCAAACTTGCTACATAAAGAGTATCTTGGCAAAGAAATGGATTCTAGAACAAAAAATGGAAGGGTGAGAAAAGGAATCTTTCAAAGCGACTTGGAATCTACACAGAATATCTAACTATGTTAGAATGAGAAAAGTCATTACCAAGCAGGTTAGCAGCAAAACATGATTGGAGCCAGCAAGAGATTCCTGCAGCATCCGAGTGAGTTTGGTTTCTCGATAAGGAACACGCTTTTCATTTGTGTTCAGAGAGTACACCACATTCATAATGCCATATAAAGACTTGTTTATTCTAGCACTTTCAGTAAGCGTAATTCCATCTTTGCTGCTTCTTCTGGAATCCTCATAGCCTGAGAGCATAATAATACAGTGAAGATAACTAAAAAGCAATTATTCGGCAACTTCTGGAATCCTCTGCAACTTTTGGAGGTTTAGGACTAGCTAACCTGCCAAATCCACAAAGTTCATCACATTGCGACATTTACTACCCTGGATGTCATCAGCAGATGCTATATGTATCATTAACCCTTTGTGACTCCTTTTGGGCATTTGGAGTGGTGTCTTTTGTACTGAATAGCATGGTGCAGCCAAACAAGCACTTAGATCATGAAAGTGTGAAATGGAATCCACAGCGGCCTACGTAAAAGAAAAGAAGAAAGCGATCTTAACCATAACAATGTGCAATATCTCAATATTTTACTCCTAGAATTGGATTGGATTACTTTAACTTGCCTTAGAAAGTCTTTTGAGCTTTATTTTTCCTTGAGAATCTTCAAGCACTTGAACTTCAGGATGATTAGGGTCCAAAAGATCATAGACATGATCCTGGAACACCTCATAAAAGGAAACGAGGACTGCTTTCTGGGCATCCTTTGTTTGCGAAAGGATCTCAGCTATTGCCATTGCTGCCAAACCTTCTTTGTCCACAATACCCTAAAATAGAGAAACAATATCCTCAGTTTCAAAGTAACAGGAGGTTATTATTAGAGAAGCAGAGGACAAACGAAGATACATGGAAAAAGAACCCACTTATTGACAAAATACACAGAAGACATACCTGGATTGTGTGGGTTTTTCCACTGCCTCTTGCCCCATATGCAATGATGGATGCATTTCGACCGCTGAGAACTTCTGCTATCAGTGGCTTTACCTCTCTCGAGAATACTACAACATTATCCTCGTCTTGTTCATAGCAATTATCTAATTCATATCTATCTTTGCGACTGCAAAATACTAGAGAATCTCAAAAAATTTGACCAAAAAAAAAAAAAAGGAAGCCTAGCACCAATCAATGTCAAAAGAAACAAAATCATGTAGAAAACACAATTACAAATAGGAATCTTCGTCATAACAAAATTGATGCCCTAAAGCTAAATTTCGGTAAGAGGCCTAAAACTTATTTGATGAATATATATTTTTATTTACAGTTCATTCTTCCAGCTTTTTGAGGTGCAAAATGAAATTGCGGCAAATCATATGTATTTACATTCAAATGCATTTTCATCTACTCATTCTTATATAGCTTATTCAGGCAAATCGTGTTAAAATTGAAAAATGAAATCAGTCTTAAACAGGAAAAAAAAAAAGAATCTATGTGGAGGAAGAATAACAAATAACAAAAGGGAGATAAATGTATTAATTAGTGAGAGAGAAAAACTTACATAATTTGCTCATTTTAAACCACTACAATCAAATTCCAAAAACAAATGAAAAATTTGAAACAATAATTGTATACATACTATTATATCTAAAACTAGTAGTAATAACTGGGGCTTTCGATATCTTGGGGCCTAATGCAACGGGCTTAACCTCAACCCGCGCCTGTAACTAAAACGAACTAATATTGGGTCTACTTCAGTAAATTTAACACCGGAACGAAAAAGGGTATGTTAAATCAAAACAATTGAACATAATCAACATATAGACCCAATTTATAATTACCTACTCCTTTCATCTCCGAATGAGATTGTAACTTTTCCGGGATCAGAATCGCTCTCTTTGTGCCGGCACACAGTGACCCACGGTTTCAAATCTCGACCCGAGAATTCAGTCTCTTGGTCTGTAAATCCTCGGATTTTTCCAACAATTCGTACTCTGCGCGAGATTCTTGGGCCAGCGATGGGTAGTTTGAAGCGATTTGAATCGGGCGTTGACAAAGCCATGGAAGAAATCAGAGCTTGAAATTTTACAATTATGGAGATTTTGGATGAATTAGAGTGAGAGAGTGTATTGTCTGGTCAGTGGTAGTGAACCAGTGATGTATTATGTTTAGAGAAGTAGCCGTTGTTAGGGTTCAATTTTCAAATTCTTCGTCTGTCTTACCTGGCGCCCTTCCACGCTCCTTACAAAGACTATCATTCATAATAAATCCCGCTAAATAAAACCATGATGAAAAATAAAAATATATATACCGCTAGTTTAGTAACTTTTTTTTTTTTTTCTTACGGAAGTAATATTCCCTCCATTTCATTTTTTATAAGGATAATATTTTTTTTTAGCACCGAACAAAAGTAATAGTGATTTGTATTTAGTAATTTTAAAGTATCACGAGGGACATTCTTCTATGCTGCATAATACATGTATTCACTTTATTTAAATGAAATAATTACTACTGCCGTTAATTATATTTGTTATATATTTGAGACTAATTATCATATTTTTAGTTAAAATGAGTAGAATGGTGTTACACACCATAATTTCGTACGTGGGAGTATATCGTAAGTCAATTGATGTAAGCTCTGAAATAGATTTAATCATGTTAACTTGGAGGTTACACATATTTAAGATTATGGACTGCAAGTACCAAGAGGGTTGGAAGGCTTAGAAGCTAAACCAATTAAAGAAAATAAGTTTCGTCGAAAGTCGACAAGTTGAGAATGTTATAACATGTACTTTTGGGGTGAGACTGGGGTGCTCAAAGTGATAGTCGTGTGTTATTTGAAGTCAAGTGAGTTGTGGAACAAAAGTTGGCAAAAATCATCACAAGTTACATTCATAAATATGCTGAAAATTAGGTCAAATGTAGCTGAGCATTTCTCCCAATGTACTTGGAATTATGGGATGATTTTGCGAGACTGCGCAGACTGCATAGGTGACAAGTATGTGTGTCACTGAAGCTTTTTGAGCAATACATTTTGTGTGTTATATGAGGTCTTTTGGGATATATTATATACCAAATTGAAGGTCTTGGAATGTAGTTTCTAACACTCTTAACCGTTCATTCATACGATATCCAGATAAAAAGATATAAGTGTCGGAAGAAGGGCCAATGCTAGGGTGCCAAGCTAACACCTCTTTGACTTTTCAAAAGTTGATATATATATAGGGTTTTAAATCGTCTTTCTCTTCATTTTTCATAGAACACGACTAGAGAACCCCAAAAAACATACCCTTAAGCTCTCTACGAGGGTTCCAAAGAAGATTAACATCCCGGGTACGAAATCAAAAAGCGATAACATTAGAACGATCTCTACGACGTAAGTGTCGTTATATCGCCTCTCTTTTTCCTTGTAGTTTGATTTTTGGAAGGTACTTCATAGTTAAGAAAATGCCTACATTTAAACTTTTAAATGTCAAGGAAGGTTGATAAATTCTTTTTCTAATAGTTAGAACTCACGAGGCGGTGATCGGAAACCGTGAGTTCGATTTATTTCACTTTTAGTGGATTGTTTTGTAATCCACTCGTGTTGGCAGTTTTATGGAGTTTCGGAGGAGATATGAAGAAATACCACATAATGACAAAATGGTGGGCTGGTCGTTCATCGTTATATTTTTTAGGTTGTTTGACACTACTTTGGTTGTCATTTTATGTATGAAGTGTTAGGGTATGTGGGTTGTTTTGTGGTATATTGTGATGGAGATAAGGTTAGAAAATGATGCATACATGTTGTTATTATTTTGTTCTTATTGTTATTGGTATATAGTATTGGAGGAGGGCCTTGTTACAGGGGAAATGCTGCCCAAATTTACGTAAACGAGCTACTAGTTTAAGTTGCAAACTTAGCCGTTACTCAACACTGATTTTGAATCTCCTTATGCTCTGGTAGATTGAGTTGAGTTGTTTGAAGAATTTCTTGGAAGGTATTAAGGACTCAACGGAATTTATGTATGTTAAGGCTAAACCTTTCCTTCATTTTAGCATGATCTCGTAACTACATGCGATTGATAATGAGGCATAAAGAGAAGTTCTTATTCCTGGATTTATGTATATTATCCTAGTCTCATAAGCTACAGTATTCTCCCTTATCGGGACTTTATATTTAGTTAAGTATTGTCTTCCTTCAGTTAGGAGAGCAGAGAGTTTATATATATAAAGTGTTACAGTATTTACCACCACCGAGCTATAATCGATAGGCAAGCCCCTATTGGGCAACCTCTAATCAGATGGTAAGTTATATACCTAACCTACTATGGCCGAGCGCCTATGAGCGAGCCCAGAATGACCGAGATATAGAGCATAGTATGATCGAGCACCCATGAGCGAGCCTACTACGGCAAAGCAGTTACATATACCTAGCCTTATAGGGCAGACATCTATTTTACTTACTATATTGAGAGAAAGTCAGTATCAGCAGATAAGCATATCTTCAATTATATTTGACTCCCAGGTACTTTCAGTTATTATATTATCAATTCATTTTCATCTTTCAGTTATTTTGTTGCCTTACATACTCGGTACATTATTTCGTACTGACGTCCCTTTTGCTGAGGATGCTGCATTTCATGCCTGCAGGTCCTGATAAACAGCTGGATAGACCTGCCCAGTAGACAAAATTAAACATCAGCTTGGTTGGTAAGCTCCACTTCCTCGGAGTTACCAGGTCTATAACTTGGAGTCCATTTTATATATACAGGTTTGATGGATAGGTCGAGGCCCTGCACCGACCATGATACAATTCAGTTATCCCTAGAGGCTTGTAGGCGAGTCATGTACATATCAGTATTGTGGCTTTACCAGCCCTATGTAGATGTTTAGTTTGGTATTGCTAGTTGTAGATATTATTTTCAGATGTTTCATAATATGGCCTCATCGGCCTAAGTTGAGGGTTACCCCTCCAAAGTTCATAGTTAGCTCGGACCGAGTATGGTACCGGGTGCTGGCCACGCCTATTCAGGTTTGGGGCATGGCAAATGGAATCATGGATCTAATCCATTTCATTTGTTAGCAAAACACAATTAATAGAGATATGGATTATTTCAAGATAAATACAAGATTTATGTACCTGTTAATGCAGCAGAGTAGAAGTTACAACCTAGAAAATTGCTCCAAAGTCCTCTTTGAATCTCTTGGAAACAAAGCAAAATTGTCACAAACTAAATGTTTTTTTATGTGTTAATGTGGAAGAAGAGACGAGAACTTACTTCTCTATTTTTTTTTCCTTTCTTGCATTTCTCACACTTTGCAAATATCAAAACCCCTATATTTAAGAGCACCCAAATAGCAATTATCAACAAAAACCGCGCCACCACACTTACATGTAGTAACTTATTTTGAGAAGTTATTTCATCTGACCTCTTCAACAAAAAGGACTTTCCTAGACATGCTGTGACGACCCAACCGGACATTTTGAGAATTTACGCTCCGTTCGGTGACATAAGGTCTTGAACAACTTCGTATTATGTATATCGACTTGCGTGCATGGTTGAATTCAGTTACCATATGATTCACAGTCGAATTGGAAGAAGGAAGGTTGTTGTGGAAGTTTAAACGGTGAAGTTTTGACCGAAATTTGACTTTATATATAAACGGCTACGGAACAAGTTATGGATGATGTTAGTGGCTTCGTATGGTATTTTGGGCTGAGGAGCGCGCCCGAAATGTGTTTTCGAGGTCAGTGGTAGATTTAGGCTTGAATTGGTGAAAGTTAGATTTTCGGCGATTTCGGCCGATAGGTGAAATCTTGATATCGAGCCCGGAATGGAATTCTAGAAGTGGTTGTGGGTTTGTAGTGTTATTTGTGACATGTGTGTCAAATTTGAGGTCATTCGGTCTAGTTTGGCGTGTTTCGGCATCGGTTGTGGATTTTGGAAATTTCATAAGTTCTTAGGCTTGAATCCATGCATATTTGGTGATTTTGATGTTATGTGATGTGTTTTAAAGGCTCGACTAAGTTTGGATAAGGTATTGGGACGGGTTGGTTAGTTTGGTTGAGGTCCCGGGGGCCTCAGGGATGTTTCAGATGCTCAACGGGATGATTTTGTACTTAGAAAACCAGTTGAAGCATTGCTGGTTCTGGTGTTTCGCACCTGTGGATGGGAAGCCGCATGTGCGGTGGAAGGCGTCGTAGGTGCGGTTTTGGTCAGGGGCATCCAGGCTCGCAGGTAAGCGTGGGTTTCCGCAGGTGCGGAGCCGCAGATGCGACCCAGAGATCGCAGGTGCGGCCCAAGTTCATTTAGTGAGTTTTCGCACCTGCGATGTATTTTTTGCAGGTGCGGTCCAATTAGCCGCAGGTGCGGTCATCGCTGGGCAGAGAGTTTATATTCGAGGGTTTGTTCATTTTCACTCCATTTTTTATTTTGAGCTCGGGAGAAGGCGATTCTTTGACGAATTTTCAGAGGAATCTTGTGGGTAACGATTTCTTACTCGAATTTGGTTTTATGGAATTTATCTATTGTGGTTTTCCTCATTTAATCAAGAAAATTGAGAGTAAAAGTTTGGAAATGGGAGAAAAATTCCCCAATTGAAAATCCGAGATTTGAGTGAGACTTTGACGTCAGATTTTGATGATTCTTGTTAGAGTGTTCTCATAAATCGCCCGCTCATAATTTGGCGATATTCCTAATTTCGCATCTTAGCTTCAAATTTATTAGTTAAACTAGTTGCTTGTAGTATTATTTACACGATGCTATTGATTTGATTAGATTTGGGGCAGTTGGAGTCGGATACTCGTGGCAAGAACGTGATTTCAAGTTTGGTCCGAGCGGTTGAGGTAAGTATCTTGCCTAAACCTTGTGTGAGAGAATTACCCCTTAGGATTTGAGTCTTCTATGTTGATTTTAGTCCGTGTATGTGTGGTGACGAGTGTGGTGCTTGGACTTATTTGTAGAAGGTTGACCTTTTAGGGTTTTAGGTCCTTATATTCACCTTGTATGAAGTTGATCTTGATACGCTTGGGTTCTTATCTGCTAGTTTCACCTCTATATGCTTTGATTAGAAATAATTGCTTTAGGATCCATCCTTACCGCCTACTTGACTCTGAATTGACTTGACCAAAAGTTTTAACTCTCCATCCTCATGCTATATTTTCATAAGCTACCTATAATTAATTAAATGGTTGAATATCCCTCATAATTTTTTCAACCTCATAAGGAGTATAGATAACTTATATCTTAGTCGACTTGTCCTTACTTGGAATTATTGACTTGTTGTCTTCTTATTGTTGACTTGAATTTGTGGATTTGTTGCTTGTCTTGTTTTTTCCCTGGTCGAGTTTTTCCCTTTTGCACTTAGTATTCTGTGCCGTGATTATTCCTTGTGAACGATGTTCTACTGTTTCTTTGTGAATTGAAGTTCTTGTATTTATTTATTCATCGTATCTTGTGTCATTGTCCTGGTTGCTTTGTATTTGATTAGGTGATGTACGAGTTTTCTGCCGTGCTATAATTGTTGTCTTTGGTTTTTGCACTGCATATTTAAATTGGGACTACAGACGTATTCTGGGAGCTTTCCTCCTGTACTGCATATTTAAATTGAAACTACGGACGTATTCTAGGAGCTTTCCCCCTGTACTGCATATTTAAATTAGGACTACGGACGTATTCCGGGAGCTTTCCCCCTGTACTGCATATTTAAATTAGGACTACGGACGTATTCCGGGAGCTTTCCCCCTGTACTGCATATTTAAATTGGGACTACAGACGTATTCCGAGGGCTTTCCCATGTACTGTATTGCATATTTAAATTGGGACTACAGACGTATTCCAGGAGCTTTCCCCGTGTACTACATATTTACTTTGGGACTACGGAAGTATTCCGGGAGATTCCCATGTACTGCATGACTAATGCTGAACTACGGGACGGAATCCCGGTTGTTTTTATATTGAAGAAAACTATGTCTGAAAGACAATTATTGAAAAAGTAAAGTTTAAAGGCATTTACCTTGAAGGAAACTATGTTTGCAAGGTTATTATTTTTTTTCCAAATGTATGTTTGCAAAGCATTTATTTGAAGAAAATTATGTTTGAAACACATTTACTAGAAAGGTATATTTGAAAAGCTTTTATGGAAAGGAATTACGTTTGAGATTTTTCATTTTGTAAAGTATATTTATGTACTTTTGGAGAAAGTATATTTCAAAAGAATTTTTCCCACTGAAATGATTATATTTTTAAAAGTTTTCAATATAAACTTGCGGTTGAAAAGTTTCACTCGAGGATTTGACCAATTTATTGGGTTTTATTGGCTAAGGCTTGATGTGGACAAACTAATGCAGTGTTGAGTTACTGATCTTCTTATTGTGTTGTGGTTTTCGGTTCTAGCTTGTACTTCTGACTATCCTTCCTATGTATTATTATGTTGTTCTGTTGTTGTTTGTTGTATTTCTTCCGCATTGTAGGTGTTCTGTTATTTACTATATCGTGCAGTCATTAGATACATGTCATATTCTTCCATTTCTATATTTATGTCTGTGTAACTTATTAGACCAGTGGTGTCTTGACTAGTCCACGTTACTACTTCACTGAGGTTAGTCTTGATACTTACTGGGCACCGCTGTGGTGTGCTCATTCTACACTTCTGCACATTTTTGTGCAGATCCAAGTATTGATCGTTAGCAGCTGTGCGGGCTCTTGCTGAGGAGACTCAAGGTAACCTGTTGTTGCGTTCGCAGGCTTCGGAGTCACCTTCCTATTGTGTATTTACACTATTTTCACTTACTTCCAAACAGTTGTATTTAGAAGTTGTAGTAAACTCTTTATAGAGCTTATGACTTGTACTACCGGGTTTTTGGGAATATGCTCTTGTATAAAGAATCCTTTTTCATAAAGATACTAGATTTTATTTATTATTGTTGCTATTCCATGAATGTTAGGCTTACCTAGTCCTTAAGACTAGGTGCCATCACGATACCCAACAGAGGGGAAATTTGGGTCGTGAGTCGTGACACATACACTGCATTGTCGAATCACTCATGGCTATTAGTGACATGCTAAAGTAGAAACATCGATTGGCACTTCAAGAAACAATAAAAGGTCAAAGGTTATTCTAATAAAATTTAATATAACTTTTGGGGATCTCACACAATGAAGAAGCAGAGATCAATTCTTCCATTATCTCATTGGTAGTTAGCACTCGTGGTATGGAACACGTGTTACGGTATTCTCACCATATATTAGTGTGTGTGTCTAGTTATTTTACTCATTCAACACCGTACAGACCTTGGTCTAGACACCTACAAATGTCTTAATCCGAATTTCACACTTCAATAATCCGCATTCATCTTCTTCGAGAAACTCGCATCTGGATTATAGAACAAGTCATGAACGGATGGTGCAATTCGTAAGTCTGACTAGTTGTCAAGATCGACCTTTATAATGAGTTATGAACTCGCACTATTCAAGGTTATATAGGGTCTCATCTCTTCACTATTCTCAATGTAAGAGGCGATTGTTCGTGTGAGAGAGCCAATCTTGCGACTTGTTCGACACACTTTATCAATAAAATATCATTACATGCATACTAGATATGGACATAAATTCAAGAGTCAAACATTGATGAGTATATTATAATAATCAAGCCATTTTACAATACATAAACATGGTCATATCCTTCGCAAACCTAGAGCCATAACATATTTCTCAAATAGGCCTCTAGATATCTTCTTTATAAAAGGATCAGCTATTATATTTCGCGTAAGAATGTACTATAAATTTATCTCTCCACTTGCTACCATGTCTCTCACAAAGTTATACTTGACGTCAAAGTGTTTGGTCTTGCTTTGATACTTAGGATACAATAGCCACTTGACAATCACAATATGGAGTCATGGAACCCTAAGAGTTCTTTGTAATATCCAAATGCTCAAAGAATCTCTTCAACCAAACAGCTTCTTGTACTGCAGGAGCACAAGACACGAGCTCAGCTTCCATCAGCGAAAGGGCAGTACAAGTTTGTTTCTTACTTTTCCATGAAATAGCACCACCTAAGTAAGAAAGTATAACCGGATGTTGATTTCCATCACTCAGGTCACCAGCCCAATCAACATTTGTATATCCCCTCAAGTATAAATCATTCCCTTCAGGTATCTGAAAATTCTCTTCACAGCTTTCCAATATTCTCTTACAGGATTGGATTTATACATTCTAACTAGACCTACGACATAACAAATGTCTAGGCAAATACACATCATAGTGTACATCAAGCTCCGGACAACACTAGAGTACAGAACTCGAGACATGTCTTCCTTTTTATTTTCAGTCTTTGGTCATATTTCAAGACTTAAAGTTTCACCTCTCGCTATAGGAGTATCAATGCATTTGCAACTATTTATGCGAAAACGCTCCAAAATTTTTTTTATATAAGTTTCTTGAGATAGACTCAATAACTTTTTGGAACAGTCTCTTTGGATCTTAACTCCAAGGATATAGTCAACCTCACCCATATCTTTCCTGTACAATGACTTTGAAAGCCATGACAAAATAGTTTTCAAATAATTTAAATTATTTTCGGCCAATAAAATATCGTTCACGTAAAAAGAAAGAATTACAAACATCCCATTGGACTTCTTCACATAAATGTGATGGTCTTTATTGGCCATGGTGAAATCATACGAGATAACCTGCTTGTGAAATCTCAAATACCATTGCCTTGAAGATTGTTTTAGGCCATAAATAGATTTTTTCATATTACAGATCTTCTTTTCTTGGCCTTTAACGATGCAGCCTAAAGGTTGTTCCATGTAAATTTCTTTATTTAGTTCTCCATTGAGAAAGTCTGTCTTCACATCTATTTGATGTAATTCCAAATCTAAACGTACAACAATAGTCAAAGTAAGTGAATTGAGGTAAACTTTAAACTGGTGAAAATGTTTCCGCATAATCTATTCAAACTTCTTGAATAACGCCTTGTGACACCAATCGTGTCTTGTATATTTTTATTGACCCATCCGCTTTGCGTTTAACTTTGAGAACCCATTTAATCCCAGTGGCTCTACGCCCAGCGGAGATTAACTAGATCACAGACTTTGATGGTTTTTACGGACTCTAATTCTTCTTTCAATGCTTTCATCCACTCATCTTTTATAGGGCTCGATAAAGCTTTAGTCACAGACTTTGGATCATCCATTTATGTGGGAGATACCAATAAAATGTAATCGTCAATCGCATAAGCAAGTTTAGGTATATTCTTTCTGGCACTCTTTCGTAGTTGAAATTCAGATTCGTTAGAAGGATTTTGGGATTGAGAACTCCCGCTCCCACTCGGATCAAGAACAAGATTTTGATCGATTTTATTAACAACTGTGACAGAGGACACTTGATGACTATCTGAGTTCAATATTTCATAATGAGGCTCTCCATTATTTACCTCGCCTTTCTTTGGAATTTTTTTTTCTAGAAATATGACATCTCGTGATTCAATCTCAGTAATACTTCCATCCAATAATTCACCAAAGAACACATATCCCTTGGAGTGTTCTGAATATCTTATAAAGCTACATTTCTTGCCTTGTGGAATTAATTTACCAAACTTGCTAAAAGAATATTTTATATATGTAGTGTGAGCATGTAATTTTTAACCTACTATATATTCCTACAAAATTCAATAAATTAATTAATGATTATAAACCTTTGTTGAATTTCAATGTCTGTGTGTGAATTATTTGCATTACATAAATCATAATTTGTCTTTTAAAATTCATAAATGATTTAAAGTTGCATGGTTCGGTGCATAACTTCAATCATTTTTATTGGAAAATTACGAAAAATTAGTCTTCAAATAATCACATTTTTTAACTAGAAATTTCAACCTTTAATTTACTCATTAATTAAAATTTAAACTAGAGTTAATTAATATATTACTTGTAATCGATTGAAATAAATAACAACAAAAATGTTGATTATTTGACACAATGTAGATTTAATGATTAATTTATTCATTTTTTCTAACAAAATTATGAAATTTATTCCTTAAATGATATGNACCCCACAACCCGGCCTGCCCCTACACCACCAAAACGACCCCGTTTAAGTTAAGATCAATGCCAGTCGTTGATCTTTCCAGATCCAACGGCTGAGAACTACCCAATCCCTAACTATATAAATGTCCAAACTAAACCCTACCATTCGCTCAGAAAGCCTAACACCCCCTCCCCTTCGTCCGTCTCTCTCTCTCTCTCTTCTCTCTAAAAACCCTAGCCGCCCCAAAATCCCACCGCCGTTCGGCCACCGGACCTTCTCCAATCACCCCCAAACTTTCACCCTATGATCCTCTCCTCCCCCTTAACCCCATCCCACCATCAGTTTCCCTAAAAACCCACTCGAATCCCTTCGATTTCAGATCTAAGAAAGGCAGAAAACCTAATTTCCTATTACCAGGCCGATCCGGAACAATTAATGGTTCAAAGCCACATGAGTCAACAACTCTTGATGACAACTGTTGATTCATGTGGGTTTGGATCATTTCGAAACCCTGTCGGAGTTTGTTAGCACCCCACTGGTATCCCTTCCCCCCTTATTTTTTTTTTCTTTTTCTGATATTGTTTCACTTTTAGAAAGAAAATGAAACCGCATGCATCACTGTTTGACACATGTTTATGTTGTATAGCATTTGTTTGTTCTTGACTTAGTTTAGATCTGTAAAATGCATTTATGCTATTTTTAGCCGATTAGCTTGAAAGCTGAAATCTTTGGTTCGAGTTTGGTTTTTGTTAAATATCTTCTCTTCTTGGTCGTTTTAGTTCTAAAATATGCATGCGTACCTGATCTATACCTTATTGTCCAAATTGTTCACTGGTTGGGGACTATT
>MDKJ01176354.1:0-33148 GCA_005239525.1 Nicotiana knightiana | reverse complement strand
TTTTTTTTAGTTTTCTTAATGATTCCAGAATTGTTTCAAAGGGGAATGGGGAGGGGTTTATATAGTGTAGGAATCAGAAACATAAACATGGAAGATCCATTCAAACACTAGAAAGGAAAGCACTCAAAATCAGTAAGGAAAATGAGAAGATTTTAAAACCCTAATTTTAGGTAAAGTAAACAAATCGGCAGAAATCTTAAATAAATAAAAGGTAAAAATCACACACTGCATAGAATACGATGAACATAGACAGGAATACTATTAAAATCAAAGGATCGAACCAGATTTGGTTTGACTTAAAAGAATCTGAAACCCTAATTTTAGGGTACCTAAAAAATCGGCAGAGAAGAACAGGTTTACACATAATAGGATGCATATAGACGAGATAACATTTAAAATCACATAATCAAACCATATTTGGTTAGATCTAAAAGAGATCTGAAACCCTAATTTTTAGGGTAAGTAAGAATCACAAAGATACACAAAGATTCATAGAGACTCATAGCATAAAAGAACAAGAACGAACATAGACGGAAAAGATCAAGGAACTAAACCAGCTTTGGTTCGAAGTTGAATAGATCTGCTTGCCATGTTTAGGAAAGGGGTATGTAGAAGGTTACAATACCAAGGGGAAGTAGAATATGGCAAGAAACAGCTAGGTAATCCCATGTCCAGTGGGATTAGGAGAGAAAATTGGGAGGAGACGGCTAGGGTTTGGGCAGAGAGGTGAGAGAGGTTTGAGAGCATTTGAAGGTGGCAGGTGAAGGGGAATGGTTAGGTTTAGGTAGGGATTGGTTAATTAAAAAGGTAGGAGTAATACGGGTCGTTGATCTTAGAGATCAACGGCCACAATTAGTTGGGGTTTCTGGATCGGGTTAGTTAATTGGTTGGGTTGAGGGGTTATTTGGTTTGGGCTCAGGTATTATTGGGCTGGGGCTGGTGTAATTTAGTTCCGAAATTAGGATGAATTTAGGGCTAGATTTTAAATACCCAATTTTTAATAAATAAATAATTTATAAAAGTAATAAATAAATTTAAAAAATCATTTGTGCTTGAAAATGATTTAAAATACTTAATTAATATTATAAAAATTTAAAAAGTCATTTTATTCAAAGATAATGTAATTATATATGGGCTATTATTGCAAAAATATGCAATTAGCCTTAAAATGCAAATGTAATTCTGAGAAATGCATTAAAAATGATTAAAATCTCACATTGGTACAAATGATAAGTTTAGATGATTAAATCATCATAAAAATAATTTGGAGGGTAATTATTGGATATTTATATAATAAAATGCAGAAATAAATTATTTTAAAGCCTTTAAAAATTATGAAAAATTAGGAAAAATATTTGTGTGTGTTTATAAATCAAATGATGATGCATATGTATTATTTTGAAAGTTTATATATATATATATAAAATATAAGGGAAAATTAGGTGTCATCACGACTTGCGGATTTTGGATTGTGACATTAGGTATTTTATCAAACAACTAGAATATCATTTACCACCTATAATAATGGAGTTTCCTTCACCCTCATTCCCCTTCCATGTCTACGTTACCCCAATCTATCCTTGGGTAGTAGGTGACCCACAACAACACATCCATGGTTATCCAGTTATTCCCAACCAACACTCCATCAAACAACCTCATTTTCCTATTCTCCACAGAAATCCAATTTCAAGGTTGAGAGCTTATGGCTTTTGATCTCCAAAATCATAAGCTTTAATACTAAAATTCTATTGATAAACCCATTATTGAACATTAGATGTGAGCTTGGGATGAGATCTTACCTTTTTGGTAGAAGACCTTGTAAGTTCCTCCCTTGAATCTCCAAGAATTGAGCTAGGATTTGAAGTTTAGGAATGTTGGATCTCCTTCGTCTCTCTCTAGGATTTTTATCCCTATAAAAATAGATAAAATCTCCCTTCTAAAACTAACCTTTAGGACCTTTATTAAGATAGAGTCGGGTAAAATTTTTCCAGAAATATGTCACGACCCAACCGATGGGCCGCGACGGGCACCCAGTGCCTACCCAATCGAGTACCAATGTAATATTTCTTTCTTATCATACCATCATGGATAAATGAGCCAGAATGGCCATCATGATATAACCAGAATAAAACATAAGTGAATACTTGACATAGGATGACCCAACATGGATACAAACTTATACATGTGACATACGGGCCCATACAATCTTTCATATACATGAAATATGTCTACAAGTCTCTAAGAGTACATAAACATCATAAAGGCCGGGACAGGTCCCCCCCCCCCCATACCAATATATACATATCCAAAGCATACTGACCAAATAGTTAACTCCGGAGCTAGTGGAGTGAACCAACACCTTCCTCTAAGCTGATAGCCTATTAGAAGGACTATCAACTTGTCTACTGGGACCTGCGGGTGTGAAACGCAGCGTCCCCAGGAAAAAGGGATGTCAGTACAAATAAAGTACTGAGTAAGGCATGAAACCAGTCTATAAAAGACATAAAAGAAACATGGAGTAAAGAACTCAACCTGAAGTCTGAATAGCTCTATGAATCATGAAAAATTTATAATGTCATGAATATGCATATAAATGTCACATCATGCAAAGGTACATGCGTACTTAACATCATCAAGCCTCTGAGGGCATCCCATCATATCATATCGGTCTCTGTGGGGAAATCATCAACGTATACCAGCTGATCAGGTGGAGGTGCATATATAACGCCATAACCTTTCCCCATACCCCATATACATATAATATACGTGTATATAATTCCATGTGGTTACTCAATGTACATGTATAAATTAATGTAATGCATAAGAAGTAAGTCAATAATAGCTCTCGGGATGTCATAAGATCAATATGCCTTCGATTAATATCATGAACTGCACCGATGCACCGTCCCAGGCCCGTCGAGTTCTTGGGTAGCCTGGAAATTAGCATGATCTATTTTCAAAAGCAATTTTCAGCATTTAAGACATTTTTAGTATTTCATTTTAGACGTATTTTTAAATAATTGCTCAAGTTATCGGCTCGTACTTGTTTTGACGTTTTCAAAGATTTACTTAATGAATTGCTATTTTTAATATTTATTATTATCCTTTACATTTTCTCTCTACAGCATTATCATTACTTATCCCAATGAACCAACGACTGTGACATGTAATGAGACAGCGCTACATAAGGATAGTGATTCAGAGAAAATAGAAGAAGAAGAAGATACAATCCCTGAGGAAATTGTCAGAGAAGTGGAATATTTTGAGAACAAGCGTAAGTCAAATTTGGACGAAACTGAGATAGTCAATTTGGGAGATTCTGAAACAGTCAAAGAAACTCGCATAAGTATTCACCTGTCACCATCAGAGAAAGAAGAGTACACCCGTTTCTTGAAGGAGTATGAAGATATTTTCGCATGGTCTTATGATGATATGACTGGGTTAAGCACATCTATAGTGGCTCATAAACTACCTACCAACCCGATATGTCCGCCCGTAAAAAAGAAACTCAAAAAATTCAAGCCAGATATGTGTCTGAAAATCAAAGAGGAAGTCATCAAGCAGATCAAATCTAAGGTTCTCAGAGTGGTCGAATACCCAACCTGGTTGGCAAATATCGTGCCGGTTCCGAAGAAAGATGGGAAGGTCAGAGTATGTGTCGGCTATCGAGATTTAAATAAAGCAAGTCCCAAAGACGATTTCCCGTTACCCAATATACACATACTAATCGACAATTGTTCCAAGCATGAACTCCAATCCTTTGTGGATTGCTTCATGGGATACCATCAGATTTGGACGGATGAAGAAGATGCCAAGAAAACAGCCTTTATCACTCTGTGGGGAATTTATTGTTACAAAATGATGCCATTTGGCCTGAAGAATGATGGAGCCACTTATATGAGAGTTATGACGACTATTTTCCATGACATAATTCACAATGAAATAGAGGTATACGTGGATAATGTCATCATCAAATCCATAAGGAGCACAGATCATATAGCAAATTTAAGGAAATTCTTTAAATTGCTTCGAAGGTAAAATCTGAAACTGAATCCTGCAAAGTGTGCCTTTAGAGTCCCTGCTGGAAAGTTGCTAGGTTTCATCATCAATCGCTGAGGGATTGAACTAGACCCTTCATTGGTCAAGGCTATCCAAGATTTTCTACCGCCAAAAAGCAAGAAAGATGTGATGAGCTTCTTAGGGCGTCTCAATTACATCATCCTCTTCATAGCACAATTGACCGTGATCTGTGAGCCAATTTTCAAAATGCTAAAGAAAGATGCTACAACAAGTTGGACTGAAGAATGTCAAAAAGCTTTTGATAGAATCAAGGAGTACATGTCCACGCCACTAGTCTTGGTCCCGCCAGAACCTGACAGGCCTCTGCTACACTATTTGTCCGTACTAGATGGAGCTTTCGGTTGATTCTTGGGACAACACGACGAGACAGGAAGAAAGGAACATGCCATATATTATCTAAGTAAGAAATTCACATCGTATGAAGCACGGTATTCTTTGTTGGAACACACCTGCTGCGTCCTGACGTGGATAGTGAAGAAATTAAGGCATTACTTTTGTGCCTACACCACATATCTCATATCAAGAATAGATCCTCTTAAATACATTTTCCAGAAGCCAATGCCTACAGGGAAACTAGCAAAATGGCAGATATTGTTGAGCGAATTTGATATTGTCTATATGACTCAGAAGGCGGTTAAAGGACATGTGTTAGAAGATCATCTTGCAGAAAATCATGTAGGAGGATAATACGAACCACTGAAAACGTATTTTCCCGATGAAGAAGTATCATTTGTAAGAGAAGATATCACTGAAACCTATGACGGTTGGAGAATGTTCTTTGATGGGGCTGAAAATTTCAAAGGAGTGGGTATTGGAGTTGTTCTGGTGTCAGAAACAGGTCAGCATTATCCGATATCCGCAAAGCTCAGGTTTTTGTGCACTAACAATATGGCAGAATGCTTAATTTGGCCATTGACATGAATGTCCAGGAATTGCTGGTAATTGGTGACTCAGACCTTCTGGTACATCAGGTTTAGGAGAGTGGGCTACAAAGAATACTAAAATACTACCATATATGTATCATGTGCAAGAGATGATGAAGAGGTTCACAAAAATAGAGTTCAAACATGTTCTGAGAATACAGAATGAGTTCGCAGACGCACTGGCCACTTTGTACTCCATGATACAGCACACGGACAAGAATTTCATCGACCCTATTCCAGTGAGAATTCACAATCAGCCAGCTTATTGCGCTCATGTTGAAGAAGAAACGGATGGGAATCTGTGGTTCCATGATATCAAAGAATATTTGGCAAAAGGAGAATACCCGGAACATGCAAATCATACTCATAAACGCACGCTTCGAAGATTATCCAACCACTTCTTCCACAGTGGAGGAATTCTGTATAGAAGAACTCAGACCTAGGATTATTACGGTGCGTTAACGCCAAGGAAGCTTCCAAACTGCTCGAAGAAATACATGCTGGAACCTGCGGACCACACATGAACAGTTTCGTTTTAGCCAAGAAGATATTGAGAGCAGGATATTTTTGGATGACTATGGAAGCGGACTGCATCAAGTATGTCCAAAAGTGTCACCAGTGTCAAATACATGCAGATATGATACGGGTACCACCAAATGAACTCAATACAACAAGTGTACCTTGGCCTTTTGCCACTTGGGGAATGGATGTCATTGGTCCTATCGAGCCCACCGCTTCAAACGGGAATAGATTCATTTTAGTGGCCATAGACTACTTCATAAAATGGGTTGAGGCTGCATCTTACAAGGCCGTAACTGCTGACCTGCTCACAGGAGATAATCTACCTGTGAAAATTACATGTAGACATCTTCTAACGTCGTTGAACTGGGTACAACAACTAAAAAAATAACAACCCATCCTGAACCTGCGCTCATTCACCAGCTGTACAAGTACGTTCACTCCTCATGGACATCAACTAAAGGTGAGACAATACATTCCAATACAAATTCATGTCATATCCTTCTTCATATCAAGCAACTCTTTTTTGTCGTATCCAAGCTCCGCCATATAATAGACAATATTTCAAATTAAGTGTATAGACTTAGTCACTTTCCACCATGAATCCCAGATCACTCTAAAATTTTCTCAAGGCGTGTAGTCATCCTACCACAGAACTGATATGCTACTTTGTCACTCTCCCACTTTGGCCAAACTCACTCCTTTAAGTAACTACTCGACTCCTGTTTTTCCCGCTTGGCCTTCTAGAAGTTTAACCACCGCAAGACACCTCCCACATGTCCTTCCTCATCCTTCGCTGCCCAGTTGTTGCCTTAATTCAAAATCCATCTCTGTAGAATTTGAACCAAATAGATTGCTACCAGCTTTAAACCTCCCTGAAGATATCTTCCTTGAGCCCTCAACACCTGGACCATCGATTAAATCTTGAACCACCACACACTGCAATCTTTAACAGCCGCTTTCCCGGCACTATTTCACAATACCCTGCCCTGAAGGAAAATTGATGAAGACCATCACACCGGAAAACTTAACTCATTTAATCAAGGGCGAGGACACCACATTATTGATGAGAAATCCTGCCATGCTCGAAAATACCAGGTCTACACCATCAACTCAAATCCGAGCATTCGTAGTATGATTGTAATTCCTCCACCAGAAATAGAATACTGAATCTTTGAATCATGCACTGAGTAAACCTCCTTCTAAGTCATTATCTACTTCGACACATAGACAAACATCCTACCATTACACATACGTTGTGCGACAGCAACCCATGACTTCTTCATAACAATCAATGCCAAATCTCAAAACCTTTGGTAGCACTGATACTGAGCTGAAACGACAGAACGGCCTTCCACAAGGCGACGTCAATAGTCCAATCAAATACGCAGGGAGAAACATCTTGCACCACATCTGTAGTACCATTAAAATTCCTCAATTATCAATTTATAACAAGTGCTTCACGTCGAAGTAGATTGAATAGGAAAGTGCTCCTAACAGCCATGTAGCCTCTTGAAGATAAGTATAGACGTCTCTATACCGATCCGCAAGACTCTACTAGACTCGATCATGACTCGTGATACCTAAGTGAACCTAGTGCTCTGATACGATATTGTCACGACCCAAAATCCATTAAAGGTCGTGATGGCGTCGGACGCCGCTGTCAGGAAAGCCAACAATAAATATTTAATTTGGTTATCATTTTAATATTTTTGAAATCATAGTTTTCCTTCAATTAAATAGTATAATATGGAAATAACAAAGTAAATAATAACGTTTTAAGCGGATTTTTGGCCGTAGGTGCAGAAGTCCTAGGCAGAACATATAAATATGAAGTTCTGAGATTTTTCACCGTTTCCATCATTTTGAGCTCGAACTTTGGAGGTTTTTGAGAGGGTTTTTGAAGAGATTATTGAGGTAAGCTCCTTGTGTTCGTTTTTCTTCAATAATGATGTTTCCCCGTTGATTTTCCACCTAGTTGGTGTGTTGTTGAGGTGAAATTTGGGGGTTTGAGGCTAGGGATTTGGAAAAAGAACTTTGGGGATTTGAATGACCATTTGGTGTCGGATTTTGGTAAATTTGGTATGGTTAGACTCGTGAGTGAATGGGCTTTCGGATTTTGTGACTTTTGTCAGATTTCAAGACGTGGGCCCGGGGGCTGAGTTCAAGACAATTTTGGATTTTGGCTTATAATTTCGTATTTTTCCTGTGGAATTAATTACTTTAGCCCGTATTGATTGTATTGTACTACTTGTGGCTAGATTCGGGACGTTTGGATGCTGATTCGTGAAGTAAAGGCATATTGGAGCAGAGTTTTGCTCGGATTGAGGTAAGTAACAATTTTAAATCTGGTCTTGAGGGTATGAAACACTAGATTTTGTATTATATGATTGTTTTGGAGGTGAGGCGCATGCTAGGTGACGCGCATGTGGACGTGCACCATGGAAATTGGGACTTGGTCCATTCTGTGAAATTGAAAAGTTGAGTAAACTTGTTGAATCTATATGCTCTTCGTGCGTTATAGAAATTTGACTGTGAATCATGTTAGAACCATGTTTAGGCTATGTGTTGATACTGCTAGGACCCACAGATGTCGTGTTACAGGTTGAATTACCTGCTAAATGCTATTTGTACTTAGTCTTTGTTTTTATTCACATATCATATCTTTGTCTCTATTATTCTTGTTGATACATCATATTAATGTTGTTTGGGCTGATTTTCCTGATTTCTGAGAGCTCGGGAGACTGGAGAGAGTGATGACTGAGTGAGGCTAAGGGCCTGATTGTGAGGATATTTATGGGATCGAGTTACACATCGCAGCAGGTTTCATTGATTTATGTGATGATTGGATTAATATAGAGCTTGGGTTCAAGGAGCCCCTCCGGAGTCTGTGCACACCCCCAGTGAGTGCAGGTACCTATTGAGTGTGAGTGTCGAGTTACTGTGAGGAGTGGTTGTGAGGAATGAAGTGATTATGACGTTGTAGTGAATGGGAGGACTGATTGATTATTGCCCTGAGAGGCTGTACATGATTTCATTGTTGTTGCACATAGTTTTCATATATCACTATTTTGGAAAACTTCTAAAATATACCTTTATCTGGTTATTACTTGAATTTGGCTTTTGTAACTGATTTGATGAAAGCATGTCTACTTTCCTTGTTGAAAATACTGAAAATGAATTATAAATGTGTAGCTCGTCATTATATTTCAGTTCCTTATTTATTAATTTTACTTACTGAGTTAGTTGTACTCACGCTACACCCTGCACTTCGTGTGTAGATCCAGAAGTTTTTGGACGCGGAGAGGTGTTGATATTTCGCGTATTTGGTTGTATTTCACGTATTTGGTTCCTTATCCTGTCTTTTCGTTGTAGTTGGATCCAAAATGTTATAGTCATTTCATTTCTAGACTGATTATGTATAGATGCTCATGGCTTAGTGACGCCCCGATATTGGGAGCTATTTTTTGCACTTGTGTTTTGGGTTTTACCCCTATTGATGAAAAATCTGCTTATTTTAAATATCTTGATTTCCTTTTCTGTTAAATATTGGGATTACTTTGGAAATATCGTCTTGCCTAGTACCACCAATAGGCGCCATCATGACAGGTTAGGATTTGGGTCGTGACAAGTTAGTATTAGAGCCTAGGTTACATAGGTATCACGAGTAATGAGCAGGTTTAGTAGAGTCTTGAGGATCCATACGAAAACTTCTGTACTTATCTTAAAAGGTTGCGAATCCTTAGGAAACTTCACATTCTTGAATTCTTAACGTGCGAATATGTTGATTCTGGTAACTAAACTTCTGTTGTTCTATTGTCTCACAGATTATGAGGACACGTACTACTGGGCTGGATGGACAGCCACCAGTACCACCAGTCAGTGCCGCGAGAGGCCGAGGTCGCGGTAGGGGCAGAGGTGCAGCTCGCACAACACCTAGGGCAGCACCTGCAGACCCACCAGTTGGCCCAGTTCAAGAGCAGGTTCCAGTTATGGATGAGCCTGTGGGACCAGCTCAGGCATCACCCATGCCCATTGTGATTCTAGGCCTTTAGGAGGCCTTAGCTCAGATTCTGATTGTGTGCAGTAGTCTTGCTCAGGCGGTCTGTTCCAGCCACAACAGCCACTTCTTAGGCCAGGGGAGGTACTTAAACTCCTGTCGCCCGCACACCAGAGCAGGTGATGCAGGGATTCCAGACATCAAGGTCACTACCAGCCCAGTCGGTTATGGCTGTTCAGGCCTATATGGTTATTGTTATGTCTGATGATGAATACCAGATATTGGAGAGGTTTGGGAGACTCCACCTTCCATCGTTTAGTGGTACAGAGGCGGAAGATGCCCAAGGCTTCTTGGAAAAGTGTCAGAGGATTCTCCGTACAATAGGTATTGTGGAGACCAGTGGGGTCTCATTCTCTACTTTTCAGTTCTTTGGGCTGCCTTCAGTTGGTGGGAGGCTTATGAGAGGCATAGGCCGGTCGGCACAACACCACTTACATGGCAGGAGTTCTCTGTTCTCTTCCTGGAAAAGTTCGTGTCTCAGTCCCGTAGAAAAGAGTTGTGTAGGCAGTTCGAGGAACTTCGTCAGGGTGGTATGTTTGTAACGCAATATGATATGAGATTGTATGAGTTGGCCCGTCATGCAGTCTGGCTGGTTCCCACAGATAGGGAGAGGATCATGAGGTTCATTGATGGCCTCACATTTTAGCTGCGGTTGCTTATGACTAGAGACAGGTTGTCTGGTGCTACTTTTGATGAGGTTGTCAAAATTGCGTGTTAGATAGAGTTGGTCTGCTGCTAGGAGCGGGTAGAGAGAGAGGCCAATAGGCCTCGTGGACAGGGTGGATTTAGAGGTGTTCCTTCTGGGGGTCAGTTCTATCACGGCAGGGGTCGACCTTACAAGCATGCTCAAACGGCTCGCCCAATTCACCGTGGTGCATCATCTAGACATGGTTCACATAGCTATCAGCAGGGTCACTCATCTCTCAATTCCCTTCCAGCTCAGAGTTCATCCGTGCTCCATCGGGCTAGGGCTCATCTATGCTAGGTCCTTTTACAAGTTATCCTGGTGCTCAGGGCTCCCTTCAGCCCCCACCACCAACACCTAGGAGTTATTTTGAGTGCGGGGATTTTGGGCATGTGTGGAGGCAGTGTCCTTGTTGTTAGAGAGGTCCAGTGCAGCAAAGGAGTCAAGTTGTGTCTTCTGCACTAGTTTCTACACCACGCGGTCATCTAGCTCGGGGTGGGGCCCAGTCAGCTAGAGGTTTCCCTAGAGGGGGAAGCCGATCAGGTGGCGATCAAGTCCGATTCTATGCTCTTCCCGCCAGACCAGATGCCATTACTTCAAATACAGTGATCACATGTATTGTCTCAGTCTGCCACAGGGATGCCTCTGTATTATTTGATCTTGGTTCCACTTATTCATATGTGTCCTCATATTTTGATCATTATTTGAATATGCCCCGTGAGTCTCTAATTTCATTTGTTCATATATCTACGTCGGTGGGTGATACTATCATTATGAATCGTGTATATCGGTCGTGTATGGTGACTTTTGGGAGTTTAGAGACTAGAGTTGATCTCTTATTGCTTAGTATGGTTGATTTAGACGTATCTTGGGTATGGATTTGTTGTCTCCGTGTCATGCTATTCTAGATTGTCATGCTAAGACTGTGACGTTGGCGATGCCGGGGTTGCCGAGGGTTGAGTGGAGCAGTTCTATAGACAATGTTCCCAGTACAATGATTTCATATTTGAAGTCACAACGGATGGTTGAGAAGGGTTGTTTATCGTATTTGGCTTTTGATAGGGATGTTAGTGCAGAGACCCCTACTATTGATTTTGTTCCGGTGGTGAGAGATTTTTTGGATATTTTTCTTGCAGTCTTGTCGACCATGCCGCCTGACAAGGATATTGACTTTGGTATTGACTTGTGCCGGCACTCAGCCCATTTTTATTCCTCCGTACAGTATGGCACCAACAGAGTTGAAGGAGTTGAAGGAGAAGCTTCAGGAACTCCTTGATAAGGGGTTTATTGGGCCTAGTATATCACCTTGGGGTGCACCTGTTTTGTTTGTGAAGAAGAATGAGGGTACTATGAGTATGTGCAATGATAATAGGCAGTTGAAAAAAGTCACTATCAAGAACAAGTATCCTTTGTCATGTATTGATGATCTATTTGACCAACTTCAGGGAGTGAGGGTGTTCTCCAAGATTGATTTGAGGTTTGGGTATCACAAGTTGAAGATTCAGGACTCGGATATTCTTAAGACAGCTTTCAGGACCCGTTATGGTCATTATGAGTTCCTTGTGATGTATTTTGGGCTGACCAACGCCCCAGCAGCGGTCATTCATCTGATGAATAGTGTATTCCAGCCTTATCTTGACTCGTTTGTTATTGTATTCATTGATGATATCCTGGTGTACCCTAGTAGCTAGGAGGAGCATGCGCAGCATCTGAGGATTGTGTTGTAGTGGTTGAGGGAGGAGAAGCTTTATGCAAAGTTCTCCAAGTGTGACTTTTGGCTCAGTTCAATGGCGTTCTTGGATCCAAAGAAGATAGAGGCGGTTCAGAGTTGGCCCAGACCGTCCTCAGCTACGAGATTCGGATCTTTCTTGGCTTGGTTGGTTATTACCGTCGCTTCATGTAGGGATTTTCATCTATTGTATCACCCTTGACCACATTGACCCAAAAGGGTGCTCCTTTCAGGTGGTCAGATAAGTGCGAGGAGAGCTTTCAGAAGCTCAAGGCTACTTTGACCACAGCTTCACCTACCATCAGTTTCTAGTTCTTATACAATGTATTGTGATTCTTCTCGGATTGGTATTTCATGTGTTTTTATGCAGGAGGGTAGAGTGATTGCTTATGCTTCGCTCCAGTTGAAGCCCCATGAGAAGAACTACCATATTCATGATTTGGAGTTGGCTAGATTTGTTCTTGCGTTGAAGATTTGGAGGCACTATCTCTATGGTGTGTCTTGTGAGGTATTTACAGATCATCGAAGCCTCCAGCACTTGTTCAAACAAAAGAATCTCAAGTTGAGGCAGCGTAGATGGTTGGAGCTGCTAAAGGACTATGACATCATTATTTTGCATCATCCAGGGAAGGCAAATATGGTGGTCGATGACTTGAGTAATAAGGAGGTAAGTATGGGTAGTCTTGCTTTTATTCTCGTTGGAGAGATACTTCTTGCAGTTGATGTTCAGGATTTGGCCAATCGGTTCGTGATATTGGATATTTCGGAGCCCGGTAGGGTTCTAGCTTGTGTGGTTTCTCGGTCTTCCTTATTTGATCGCATTAGAGATGTTACAACCCATATTCATGTACGTTAGTTCATGCCATAATTTAGTCGAGGTAAATCCTAGAAGATATTATCTTTGAGATGATAAGAAGTTAATCCTATTAGTCTTAAATGATACAATGGTGTATAAGAGTGGTTAACAAGTATTAGAAGTTAGACGAATCAAGGATTTGTAACCCGTATTTTCGGGTAAAACTAGAGGTGCTTAATATTCTCAAGAAGTCTTGTTTTAAGGTATTTGAATCATGTAATATATGTATCATAAGTCTGGAAGTCAAACAAGTTATGAAACAAAAGTCAACAAAAGTTGTCGCAACTTACGTTCATAATTTTACTTAAGCTTTAGGTCAAATGTTACTAACTTTTTTTCCTAATTTACTTGGAATTATGGGGTGATATACCCACCAAATTTAATATTTATGAGTCTACTTTCCAATTCTTTAAACCGTTCGTCGATACGATCTTGGAGTAGAGAGATATTAGTATTTTCGTGAGACTGCGCCAAGCAACTCTCTATGGGACCCACATAGGCGGTTGAGATATATGGATATATATAAGACGCCTAAACCCCGTTTTAAGAAATTATTTTTCATAATATTCAGACCTTAGAATCCTAAAAACACTCTCTCGAGGTCCTCTCATGATGTAAGACCCAAACAAAGGGCAAACAATACAAATCAAGTGTCGGGAACCCCGTGGCACTAGTAAGTTTCTTATTTTTCTTGTTGTTGCTGATTTTTGTGTTGTTCCAGCTCGTGTGATAGGTTGTTTTAAGTGGTTTCTGTTCTGTAAATACTCCCTCAAGTTTTTAATATCGACCCTAGGTGATTTCAAGTCTTCTAAAGTGATTCTAGTGCCGAAAAATCCTAATTGATTGCTAGTTTCGTTTCCTTGTTCTTGTGGCAGCATTCGAGGATATTTCGTGATCAATTAAGGTCAAAATGGAATTTTTGTTTCTATTTAAAGGTAATTAACCTATTGACTACATGTATTTAAGATTATCCAAGTTACGGCTAAGTCGTTGAAGCTAGAACTTGTGAGTTATCTATCGAAAGGCTTGTTAGTAATGTTGTTGGTTGGTGGATTGTTTTGGGAGGCTTAGTATGATTATTTATTATTTTTTTGAGTTGTTTGGTGATTTTTTTAACTTGTGGGAAGTCATATAAATAGGGTAGGTGTTGTCTGTTTCATCGTAAAATAGGTTGTGATCGATATATAATAGTTAAGACGCTTAAATGATAATGATAGTATCATTTCTCTTATTGTAGACTAAGGAGTTGTGATATTTGCATAGCTTGAGGTTGGGCAGTATATATAATGTATGTGAGGATATCCCTTTCCTTCTTTTGCACGACTCTGATTGTACATAATGTAATGAACGAGCTTCCAAAGATACTCTACTCTTAGAAGCTAGCAGTACTTACATTGTTTCCCTTCTTATGGAACAATTAATGTTGAGGTTGATTTTCTTATTCTTATGTTATCACTGTTGTTGGTACTTACCTGATTCTTAAAAGATTCATGATGAAGAGTTAGTCCTAAAACGTGTACGGAGGATACCAACCTTACATTACTCCGAAAGGTTCATCATGTGATTCCAACAAGTCCGTCATGTATATATATGTGTCTATATATATATATATATATATATATATATATATGTATTTATTTTACTCTACCGAGCTGTGCTATAGTCAGACAGGTATGGAACCTATTGTGCAATCACTGATCAGTTGGATTTTATCGAGCTCCACGTGGCCGGGTACGATTCTACCAAGCCTTATGATGGCTGGGTACGTTTTTACCAAGACTATTACGGCCGGGTATGATATGATGGTGATGATGCACACAGAGGCGAATGTTTTAAAAGTTTGTGTATGTATCATGCATTTCATGTCAGTATCCCTCAAAGGTACCCAAATGTTACAGGTTGTATATTCTTTATTCATGTTTACATTACTGTTCTTACTTATGGTTTCCTGGCTTACATACTCGGTACTTTATTCGTACTGGCGTCCTTTTTATTTGTGGACACTTCATGTCGTGTTGCGGGTCCTAATAGGCAGGTAGACACAGCTCCCCCACCACAGTAGGCTGCCCAGTTCAACGGCTATTGGCGAGATCCCTTCTCCGTACTTGCCGTGGTCTTGGTATGCATTTTTGTTATAGAAATTATGGGTATGTCGGGGCCCTGTTCTGGCAATTTTGCAGCACTTATGTTCTTTTAGAGGTCATAGACAGGTGTCGGCTTATGTATAGTTTGGATTGCCTTATTGGCTGATTTTTGTTGTATAGTATATCATGGTAGCTTGTCAGCTCGTACCTTTTATATAATTTCATGACAGTCTTGTCGTCCCATGTAATGTATGTTCATGACATTATCTGTTACTGTTGGTTGTTTATGGTTCAGGTCTACCATTTATGTTGATCTCATCGGCCCTTATAGATAATAAGAAATGTTAGATAAAGTGTACGTTGGTGCTCGGCAGATATGGCTCGGGTTCCAGTCATGGCCCTCCAGTTTGAGTTGTGACAAACTTGGCATCAGAGAAAGTCTGTCCTAGGGGTTGTCTACGAGCTATGTCTAGTAGAGTCTTGATTATGGATGTGTAGCGCGCTATATTTATAATTAGGAGGCTACATGACATCTAGGGTTGTTACCTTCTTCTTGAATCTAGATCATGCGTAGATTTGAGTCGTAAGTGTTCGTCTCTAATATTCACCTTGTTTTCTTAAAGGTATGCGTTCGACTAGGAAGAAAGCGATTAGTAGAAGGCTCGATACAGCTGCGGGAGAGGGTACCGGTCAGGTGCCTCCGGCTAGAGCAGGCCAAAGTGAGGCTTAGAGTGAGATGTCGTCTCATACCTCATCTACTTTGTTTTCTCCAGAGGATATTAGGAGGAACCTAGCACCTCCACTTCTTCCGTCTGGCACTACAAACCAAGATATGCGGAGTGCAGTGCAGTTGTTAACTTGCTTGGTAGTTGCTCGGGCTCAGAGGCAGAATATCGGTGTTGCTGATAAACCAGTTAGTGCGAGAGTTCGTGATTTTATTAATCTAGACCCTCCAGTGTTTACCGGATCAGACCCCACGGAGGACCCCCAAACTTTTATTGACCAGGTTCATCGTTCACTGCAGGTTATACGTGCTAGTGATATGGAGGCAGTACAGTTGGCTTCTTATCGGCTACGGGATTTAGAAATTTTTTGGTATGATAGTTTGGAGAGATCTAGGGGTCTGAACGCTCCACCAGCTGTGTGGAAGGAATTTTCTGAGGCCTTTCTTGGTCACTACTTTCCAATTGAGATACAACGAGATACAGCTGATAAGTTCTTGAACCTTCGACAAGGTAATATGAGTGTGCGAGATTATAGTATGCAATTTGATTCTTTAGCAAGATATTCTCCTCATATGATGGTCTAGATAAGCGATAGGGTGCACCTGTTTGTGAACGGGTTGGGACCATATCTAACAAATGAGTGCACGACAGCCTCTTTGGTGGAGGGCATGGATATATCCTGTATTCAAGCTTATGCCATACCCTAGAGGATCGTAAGCGCCAGGAAAAGGCAGATAGGGAGCAGGATAGGGACCAGTATAAGAGAGTGATATTTGTCAGGGTATTTTAATGACTTCAGAGGCAGTATCAGGCCCCAATCTTTAAGGAGTTCAGCACCACCTGTAGTTAGTGCTCCTCTACAGTTTCAGAGGCCTTGGTATGATCGATTTACCTATTACGGTCCAGGTGAAATTTTGCGGGCATCAGGCTCGCAATAGCACAGAAATACTAGTTAGACGAGACCCTTAACACCCCGTTGTGATCAGTGCGAAAAGGCCCACTTTGGACTGTGTCATCGAGGTTCTGATGCGTGATACTCTTGTGGATAGCCTGGACATATGATGTGGGATTGTCCTAACAGAGGAGGTGGTGACATGGCTCAGCTGACGTGATCTGTATCTGGTTATTCCTCATCAGTTCGACCTCTAGCACGGGGTTTTTAGCAGTTGACAGGTCGTGGTAGAGGTAGAGGTGTAGTTCCGAGTTCGAGTGGTGCTCAAAATCAAACATATGCTCTAGTATGTCGACAGGATCTCGAGTCGTCTCTGCATGTTGTTACATGTATATTTTCTATGTTTTCTTATGATGTATATGCGTTGATTGATCCGGGATCTACATTATCATTTGTTACACCCTTTGTGGCTAATACGAGTGGCGTTTAACCTGAATTGATAAGTAAACCACTTGCAGTATCTACTCCGATAGGAAATTCTTTGATTACTAGAAGGGTACGTATAGGTTGCACGGTGATGGTTTGTAGTTGTCAAACCACAGCGAATTTATTTGAATTAGAAATGGTTGATTTCGATGTGATAATGGGAATGGACTGGTTGGCCTCATGCTATGCACATGTTAATTATCGTATGAAGATGGTTAGGTTTTAGTTTCCTAGTGAACCCGTCATTGAATGGAAGGGGAACATTTCTACGAACAAAAGGTAGGTTTATTTCCTATCTTAAGGCAAGGAAGATTATCTCAAAAGGTTACATGTATCATCTCGTTCGCGTTAGGGATGCGAAGGCTAAGCCGCCTACTCGACAATCAATCCCCGTGGTCAATGAATTTCCAGATGTTTTCCCAGATGAACTCTCAGACCTTTCTCCTGAAAGGGAGATTGAGTTTAGTATTGATGTGTTGCCTGACACTCAACCGATCTCTATCCCTCCATATAGGATGGCCCCGGTAGAGTTGCGAGAGTTGAAGGCACAGTTGAAGGACTTGCTGGATAAGGGCTTCATTAGGCCTAGCACTTCACCTTGGGGTGCACCAGTCTTGTTCGTGCGGAAGAAAGACGGGTCGCTAAGGATGCGTATCGATTATCGACAGTTGAATAAGTTTACTATCAAGAACAAGTATCCACTTCCAAGAATTGATGACCTGTTTGACCAACTCCAGGGTGCCAAGTATTTCTCCAAGATTGACTTGCATTCAGGGTATCATCAGGTGAGGGTTAAGGAGAAGGATATTCCAAAGACGGCCTTCCAAACAAGATATGGGCACTTTGAGTTCTTGGTGATGTTGTTCGGGATAACAAATGCCCCAGCAGCTTTTATGGATCTCATGCATAGTGTATTCAGGACCTATCTTGATGTGTTCGTGATCATATTCATTGATGACATTCTGGTGTATTCTCATTCTGAGGCGGAACATGCGAGCCATTTGCGGATAGTATTATAGACATTTCAGGATCGTAACTTATATGCTAAGCTCTCCAAATGTGAATTCTGGCTAAACTCAGTAGCATTTATTAGCCATGTGATATCTGACAAGAATATTAGTGTCGAAACTCAGAAGATTGATGTAGTCAAGAATTGGCCGAGACCTACAACACCATCAGAAGTCCGCAGCTTCATGGGGCTAGCAGGATATTATAGGTAGTTTATAGAAGGTTTTTCCTCTATATCAGCAGCATTAACTAAGTTAACACAAAAGGCTACAAAGTTCTAGTGGTCTGACACTTGTGAACGAAGTTTTTAGGAGCTAAACAATCGATTGACATCCGCACCGGTGCTCACTCTCCCAGAAGGAACAGAAGGTTATGTAGTATATTTTGATGCCTCAGGTACAGGTTTGGTGTGCTTATTGATGAAATGTGGGAAGGTGATTGCTTATGCATCAATACAATTGAAGAAGCATGAAAAGAATTACCCGACTCATGATTTGGAATTTGCTGCAGTAATATATGCTTTGAAGATATGGCGGCACTACTTATATGGCGTCCATGTTGAAATCTACACAGACCACAAGAGTTTACAATACATATTCAAGTAGAAGGAGTTGAATTTGAGGCAGCGTAGGTGGCTTGAATTAATGAGATTACGATGTCGAGATATTGTACCATCCCGGCAATGCCAATGTTGTGGCGGACGCTCTCAGTCGTAATTCAATGGGAAGCTTAGTACACATTGAGGCAGGTAGACATGAGTTGACTAAAGAGCTTCATCAGCTTTGGTGGCCGTAGTAAAAACACGACAATATGAAGATCCAACCTTAGTACGATTGAGAGAGAGCATTCAGCAGTGTAAAATTACGGCTTTCGAGATCGGAGGAGATGGGGCACTAACATACCAGGGTCGATTATATGTGCCTAATGTGGCAGGGTTGTGAGAGAAGATTATGATTGAGATTCATCAGCCCCGATATTCCATCCATCCCGGCTCGACAAAGATGTATCATGACGTTAAGGAGAAGTATTGGTGGGATAACATGAAGAAGTCTATTGTAGAATTTGTAGCCCTGTGTCTTAATTATTAACAAGTAAAGATCGAGCATCATAAACCCGGTGGGTTGATTCAGAATATAGAGATTCCATTCTGGAAATGGGAGGTGATTAATATGGACTTCATTATTGGATTGCCTTGCTCTTACAGTAAGTTTGACTCCATCTGGATGATAGTTGATCGACTTACAAAATGTGCCCATTTTCTGCAAGTCAAGACAACTTACACGGCTGAAGATTATGCAAAATTGTATATCAAGGAGATTGTTAGGCTTTATGGTGTGCCGGTATCTATTATATCAGATCAGGAGCTCAATTTACGGCTAACTTTTGGAGGTCTTTTATGAAGGGTTTAGGCACACAAGTGAATCTCAGCACTGCATTTCATCCCCGGACTGACGGACAAGCTGAACGTACCATTCAGACACTTGAAGATATGCTACGAGCATGTGTTCTAGATCTTAAGGGGAATTGGGATGACCATCTTCCACTCATAGAATTTTCCTACAATAATACCTAACATTCCAGTATTAAAATGGCTTCGTACGAGGCATTGTACGGGAGGAGATGTAGATGAACAGTTGGATGGTTTGAAGTCGGTGTAACAGAATTATATGGGCCAAATTTGATTCACCAAGCCATTGAGAAGTTGAAAGTGATACAAGAACGACTGAGGACGTCGCAAAGTAGGTAAAATTCTTATTTCGATGTCCGACATCGTGATCTGGAGTTTGAGGTTGTTGATTGGGTTTCCCTGAGGTTCTCACCGATGAAGGGTGTTATGCGTTTTGGGAGGAATGGTAAGCTAAGTCCGTGGTATATCGGTCTATACAAAATTCTTCAACGAATTGGATATGTTGCTTATGTGTTAGA
The DNA here is from genome assembly GCA_005239525.1 of Nicotiana knightiana. NCBI lineage: Eukaryota > Viridiplantae > Streptophyta > Magnoliopsida > Solanales > Solanaceae > Nicotiana > Nicotiana knightiana. The sequence continues at coordinate 13,175 of MDKJ01176354.1, read as the reverse complement.
ATTTCCATCCGAATTGGAATTTGTTCACCCAATATTCCATGTATCTATGTTGAGCAAATGTATTGGAGACCCTTCTCGGGTCGTCCCTATCAAATATGTACAAATTATAGAGGATCTATCATATGAAGAAGTACCAGTGGCTATATTAGATCAACAAGTCCGCAAGCTGAGAACAAAGGATGTAGCTTCCGTCAAAGTATTGTGGACGAACAAGAATATGGAAGAAATGACATGGGAAGCAGAAGAGGAGATGAAGTCTAAATACTTTTAATTGTTCCAGATTGAAGACAACGAGGATGTCGGGGGAATGCAGGGCGCATTAGAAGGTGAAACGGCTCTATGAGGTAAGCAATAGCTTGAGAATACTCTTCCTTAATACAAAATGGTGATATGCAGATAATGTACATATCCATAATACTTTGTGTAGCCTTGTGAGGCCATACTTTGTGTTTAAATGCTTTCAAGTTTGGCTAGTGTCCATTTTATAGGGGAAACTCGACCGGAAATTTTTGTTGGAATTTACAAAAACCCTTACATTCGAGGACGAATCTTCCTAAGGGGGGAGGGTGTTACAAGAGAGCGTAGGTATGATGATCCTCATTTGTTTGTCCTTAAGGACAAGGTTCAGCATGGTGATTCCAGAGATGTGACTATTGGGGATGATTGGGTATTGAGGATACAGGGTCGGATTTATGTGCCCAATGTGGATGGGCTATGTGAGTTGATTCTTGAGGAAGCCCACAGTTCATGGTATTCGATTTATCTGGGTGCCGCGAAGATGTATCAGGACTTGAGGCAGCACTATTGGTGGATGAGGATAAAGAAAGACATAGTGGAGTTTGTATCTCGGTGCCTTAAATGTCAGCAGGAGCATCAGAGACCAGATGACTTGCTTCAGAGTATAGAGATTCCAGAGTGGAAGTGGAAGTGGGAGCGGATCACCATGGATTTCGTAGTTAGGCTCCCAGGGACTTCGAGGAAGTTCGATGCTATTTGGGTGATTGTGGATTGGCTGACCAAGTCTGCGCACTTCATTCCAGTGGGTACTACTTATTCTTCAGAGCGCTAGCTGAGATATACATCCGAGAGATTGTCCGCCTTCATGGTGTGCCGGTTTCCATCTATTCAAATAGAGGCATGCAGTTTACATTGTAGTTTTGGAGAGCTGTGCAGCGAGAGTTGGGCACTCGGGTTGAGTTGAGTACAGCATTTCACCCTCAGATGGACGGGCAGTCCGAGCACACTATTCAGATATTGGAGGATATGATATGTGCGTGTGTCATTGATTTTGGGGGTTCGTGGGACCAGTTTCTGCCACTCGCAGAGTTTGCTTACAATAACAGTTATCAGTCAAGCATCTAGATGGCCTCGTATGAGGCTTTTTATGGGAGGCGGTGTAGATCTCTAGTGGGTTGGTTTGAGCCCGGTGAGTCTAGTCTTTTGGGTATAGACTTGGTTCAGGATGCACTAGACAAGGTTAAATTGATTCAGGAATGGCTTCGCACGGTGCAATCTAGATAGAAGAGTTATGATAGGAAAATTCGGGATGTGTCTTACATGGTTGAGGAGAAGGTTCTGCTAAATGTTTCACCCATGAAGGGTGTTATGCGGTTCGGGAAGAAGGGAAAGTTGAGGCCTCGATTCATTGGGCCGTTTGAGGTACATTAGAGGATTGGGGAGGTGGATTACAACATTGCCTTGCCACCTAGCTTGTCGAATGTACATCTAGTATTTCATATTTCTATGCCCCAAAAGTATGTAGGTGACCCGTCTCATGTTTTGGATTTCACCACGGTTCATTTTGATGCTGATTTGACTTATGATGTGGAGCTGGTGGCTATTCTGGGTCGGTAGGTTCAGAAGTTGAGGTCAAAGGATATAACTTCAGTAAAGGTGCAGTGGAGAGGTCAGCCAATTAAGGAGGCTACTTGGGAGACCAAGCGGGATATGCGGAGCAGATATCCACACCTATTTGAGACTCTGGGTACGTTTCTAGACCCGTTCAAGGACGAACATTTATTTTAAAGGGAGAGGATGTAACGACCCGACTGGTCGTTTCAAGAGTTGTGTCCCTGTTCCCCCTTTTCTGCTCATTGTTGTGCTTTACTGTTGTTTTATGACTTATCGGGTTAGTTGGTTCTGGTCTAGAGATAATTCAGAGTGAGTAGATACACAGTCTCTCAATTGAAGCTTAAGTTGGAAAAGTCAACCGGATGTCGACTTATGTGTAAACGAACTCAGATTTAAATTTTGATGGTTCCAGTCAGTACCTCCATTGGGTGATTCTAAACTTAGGAGTGTGTCCAGTTTGTGATTTGGAGGTCCGTAATAGAATTAGACTTCAAATGGTGAAAGTTGTAATTTTGGAAAGTTTGACCGGGAGTGGGCTTTTTCATATCGAGGTCGGATTGGATTTCCGAAGGTTGGAGTAGATTCGGTGTCATTTGTGACTTTTGGGCAATATTTTAGGTCAATCGGACGTGATTTGATAGGTTTCAAAGTCGTTTGTACATTTTGGAAATTTCAACGTTCATTAGGCTTGAATCCGAGTACATTTCGTGTTTTTGATGTTGTTTGAGGTGATTTGAGGATTCAACTAAGTTTGTATGATGATTTTAGACGTGTTGGTATGTTTGGATGAGGTCCTGAGGGCCTCGGGTTAATTTCGGGTGGTTATCGGATTAAGTTTCGAAGTTGTACGATTGCTGAAGACTGTTCTTACTGGTGTAATCGCACCTGTGCAGTGGGCACCACAGGTGAGAGCCCGCAGAAGGGGGAAGGAAAGTCGTAGAAGTGGGCAATGGCCAGGAGAAACAGGGGCCGCAGGTGCGAAGGATTTTCTCCACCTGCAAAGGTGCAGATAGGACTGGAAGTCGCAGAAGCATAGGCAGTGAGGGCTAAGTGATTTCCGCATAAGCAGAACTTTAACCGCAGAAGCGGGATCACAGAAGCGGATTTTTGGTCGCAGGTGCAGAAGACCTGGGCAGAACATATAAATACGAAGCTTTGAGATTTTTCACTACTTCAATCATTTTGAGATCGGGCTTTGGAGGTTTTTGAGAGGGTTTTTGAAGAGATTATTGAGGTAATCTCCTTGTGTTCGTTTTTCTTCAATAATGATGGTTCCCCACTGATTTTCCACCTAGTTGGTGTGTTTTTGAGGTGAAATTTTGGGGTTTGAGGCTAGGGGTTTGGAGAGTGAATTTTGGGGATTTGAATGACTATTTGGTGTCGGATTTTGGTAAACTTGGTATGGTTCTCATAAGTGAATGGGATTTTGAGTTTTGTGACTTTTGTCGGATTTTGAGATGTGGTCCCAAGGGCCGCGTTTGAGCCAATTTCGGATTTTGGCTTATAATTTCGTATTTTTCTTGTGAAATTGATTCCTTTAGCCCGTATTGATTGTATTGTACTACTTGTGGCTAGATTCGAGACGTTGGAGGCCGATTCGCGAGGCAAAGGCATATTAGAGTAGAGTTTTTCTCGGATTGAGGTAAGTAACAGTTTTTAAATCTGGTCCTAAGGGTATGAAACCCCGGATTTTGTATTATATGATTGTTTTGGAGGTGAAGCACATGCTAGGTGACGTGCGTGCGGGTGTGCACCGTGGGAATTGGGACTTGGTCCATTCCGTGAAATTGAAAAGTTGAATAAACTTGTTGTAGTTATATGCTCTTCATGCGTTATAGAAATTTGACTGTGACTCAGGTTAGAGACCATCTTTAGGTTATGTGTTGGTACTGATGGGACCCATAGAGGCCGTGTTATATGTAAAATTACCTGCTAAATGCTATTTGTACTCAGTCTTAGTTTATATTTACATATCATATCTCAGTCTCTATTATTGTTGATACATCATATTATTGTTATTTGGGCTGATTTTCTTGATTTCTGAGAGCCCGATAGATTGGAGAGATTGATGATTGAGTGACGTCGAGGGCCTGATTGTGAGGATATTTATGGGCTGCACGATGTAGCAACTTTCATTGATTTATGCCGTGATTGGCTTGATATATCGCTTAGGCTGAAGGAGCCCCTCCGAGGTCTGTACATACCCCCAGTGAGCGCAGGTACCTACTGAGTGAGTGCTGAGTATCGAGTGACTATGAGGAATGAGTGATTGTGAGGTTGGAGAGAATGGAAGGACTAAGTGATTGTTACCCTGAGAGGTTGTACATGATTTCATATTTTTTGCACATAGTTTCCATATATCACTATTTTGGAAAACTTCTGAAAGATACATTTATCTGGTGTTTACTTGAATTTGGCTTTTGTAACTCTTTTGATGAAAGCACGTCTACTTTCTTTGTTGAAACTACTGAAAATGAATTATAACTATGTAGCTCGTCCCTATCTTTCAGTTCCTTATTTATTATTGTTACTTATTGAGTTGATTGTACTCATGCTACACCATGTACTTCGTGTGCAGATCCAGGAGTTTTTGGATGCAGAGAGTGTTGATATTTCGCGTAGCTGGCTGTTGGAGATATCGAGGTAGTTGCATGGCATTCGTAGTCCTTGTTTCTCCTTCCTTATCCTGTCTTTTTGTTGTATTTGGATCCAAACTGTTATAGTCATTTATTTCTAGACTAATTATGTATAGATGCCCATGGCTTAGTGACACCCCGACATTGGGAACTACTTTATGCACTTGTGTTTTGGGTTTTACCCCTGTTTATAAAAACTCTGCTTATTTCAAATATCTTGATTTACTTTTTCTGTTAAATGTTGGGGGTACGTTGAAAATGTCGGCTTTCCTAGTACCATCAATAGGCGCCATCACGACCGGTTAGGATTTGGGTCGTGACAGTACTGCAAACCCCTAATACCAAAGGCAGGCCCAACTTACCAGGCCCAAACGATTGAAGTAACTAGGCTAATGGATTCCAAATTTATCCATTCATGTAACAAACCACTGTAGAACTAAGTAACGACTTAAACATTGAGTAAAACGATGTTGTTAGGGCCAACGCACACGCAAGTATACGCGATCGACAAGTAATAAAGTGATAAGAAAGTATCATTCCCATGAGGATTTATGGTCAACTACTGTCTAAAATAAACTAGTTATGAGAAAGTTGATTGTGATATTTACTATGTATTTTGATACTCCACACATTTGTCTTGGCGCGGTGTTATTCAGAATGTTAGGTTCATTGCTTATGTGTCGCGGCTACTGAAACCCCATGAGAAGAATTATCACATTTATGATTTTGTAGTTGGAGGCTATTGTGTATGTACTTGAGATTCAAAGGAATTACTTTTATGGTGTGTCATGTGAGTTTTATACAGATAATAGAAGTCTTCAACACTTGTTCAAGCAAAAAGGATTTGATATTGTGGCGGTGGAGGAGGCTTGAGTTGCTTAAATATTATGATATCACTATTTTGTATCATTCGAGTACAATGAACGTGGTAGTGGATGCCTTGAGTAGAAGGAAGAGAGTATGGGTAGTTAGGCATTCATTTCAAGTAAGTAGAGGCCTTCAGCTATGGATGTTCAGGCTTTGGCTAATATATTTCTAACTTTGGATACTTTCGAGCTTAGTAGAGTTCTCGCTTGTGCTATTGCACATTCATCCTTATTTGAGCGCATCCAGGCTCGTCAATATTATGATCTCCATTTTCTTTTCCTTGATGACACGATGTTGCGAGATGGTGCTAAGGAGGTGGTCATTGGTCTGATAGTGTATTGCAACCTTAGGGTCGAATTTTGTTCCTTATGTTAATGGATTGAGGGAGTTGATTCTTGGAGAGGCTCATAGTTCAAAGACATCTACATTCCACAGAGTTGTACCGTGATTTGAAGCAGCATTACTGGTGACGAGAAGGATCTGCTTAAGATACAAATGAGATATGGCTGCTTGAATATCATCTTGGTGTGCAGTACGATCTTGAGTTTTGGATGTGTTGATGGACCTTTCAATTGTTCTTGGTGGAATAAAACAGATTCTTACAACCTGTGGACGAGTGTAGACTCGAGAGGATCAATTGATTATATAGTGTTTGTAACAATGTCAATGTCAATGTCAAGATATTGATATGAGGCTTAACGGGTGTGATATCTCCTATGAGAAGGGTTGAGCTTGTATGATTTCTTATGAGGTCCCTATGAAGAGTTTTACCTTTAATCCAATGGGATGTATATACTATGACGTGAGTCTGGATCGTTTGAGGAAGATGTCATGACAACCACAAGGTTGGGTGTGCATTTGGGCTGATAATTTGGAATGTGTTTTGGTTAGTTCTACATGAGCTTATGGGAAATTCAGTTGAGGAATAGAGCGAGTCGTGGTAGTTAAGGAGGAAAAAACATTGTAGGTTCTAAGATAATTTGATTACGGATTTGAGCCAACTAGGGGAAGTCTCCAATCAAAGATTGGATAAGATGGGCATATGATGCTTTAGTTTAGGACTGAGGTATGCTTGTTCTTAGTTATGACTTGAGGAGGATAGCGTCGAGGAATATTAGAGCACAGAGTTTGTTGGATCATGATGTATTATTTTTAATTGTATATAGAGGTTGTAGAATGACCCAACTTTGATATTCTTGTGGCGTGCAAGAAGACAAGATTAACTCGGTTGCTTTAGGATGAGGTATCTTCTTTTAGGAGTATTCATGAGCTAATAGAGCACTAGTCGTTTGGCGTAATTGGCTATGCATTCAGGACTAGGACATAGTGGGTGACTCTCGAGAATGGTTATGTGGGTTTAAGTTCTAAGATGTGGTACTTAAGGATTTACCGGATTCATCGTGCGGATAAGGATTTGAGATTTGCATTGGATTATAACCGAGACTTAGACTATTTATATGTTATTACTATTACTATAATGCAACGTAGAGAGGTGAATGGAAATTATTTTAATTTCATTAAAGGGCTCTTTAGATCAACATGTAGGCTTGAGGTACTACTGGATGCATGAGAGGAAATAAAGTGGCTTACGAATCTTAGGATGACATGGTTTCATGTTGGGGATCCCTTGAGTTGTATTTTGGTAAAATACTACAATGAATTAGGAAAGAGAAGTGTTGCCTTGAAGTCAAGTCAGGAGTAATCTGAAAGAGTGGGATCAATATAACAATGGTAGCTTAGACCAACATGGCAATAACATTAGTTGGTTCCTTCAGTATGATCAGGTATTTCAGACACTTTTGTGGTTGGACTTTTTGGTTTTGTGGCCTGTGAGACTTGGTGGATTTAGAGATATTGAGTTTCAATGGCTTGGTTATGTGTGCAAATGAGTTTCGAAGAGATTACGATGGTTTGGACCACGACTTGAGGTTGATGTATTCTATGTGTATGAAAAGTTTGTTGCATGTTGTAATTCTCTCCTTTTAAGTGGAAGATATATGGTCGATGGAGTGTTTACGAGGAGGACCATCCTACTTGTGATTCAGAGTGGATAACTAGATTCTTGTATTTTCATATAATAACATGATGCGGTGATATATTTGATCATTGGGATTATGGTGGGGGGCGATGGGAAGCTAAAAATCATGGTAGGGCCTTTCCTCTTGGATACCTGAGTTCTCTAAAAGCGACATCCCCTGAATACATTCTAACTTTTTTATGTTCTGTGCTTGTGTAGGCCTAGGGGAGACCTCTTTGATGAGAGAAACACCGCCTGGGGAAGCAGATATTCCAAAACCAGATGAGGATAAGAAGGGAAAGAGGGAATCACCGACTGAGTCCTTGAAGCCAAATAGGGATAAAGTGCAAAAGTCTAAGGCTAACTCCGCGTCCTTAAATGAGAAAAGCGATTTCCTGATATCGCCCGAGGGGAGTGGAAGTTTAACTGCTTCGACTTTTGCTAAGACGATGATCGTTGAGCCGAGGGCTTCTAAACCAGAAGTCGATGATGCCATCCCTCCTCAGACCGAAGAGGTTTTCGAGGGTAGGTCGGGTGATGTCCCCGAGCCGATTGACAACCAAAATACTCCCGGGGCTGAAGAGCACTCGATAGATGAGTTGTGGGAGCCTAGTTATGAGCCGAAGGCCCCGATCGATCTATCCGGGGTTGTTGATGTAGGTGATTCTCCACCGGTTCCAACATTTTCCCCGAGGGAGATGCGGGATGCCCGTAATATAGAATCTTCCGACGCGGGGATGCTTCTCAGAGGGAAGGACGTAATTGAGGGGCTTTTTATTATGGCCGAGAAGAATCCCGAACTTAATGCCTCGCTCATTTTTTAGGAAGCCGAAAGGCTCTGTAGATAGGTAATTTCTTCATCGATTTCTTCAAGCTTTGATCATTATTTCTTTGACCCTCTCCCTTTATGCTTTCAGGCGAAAGTGCTTTATTATCATACCACTGCCAAGTTTCAGGCTGAGCTGACCCATTATGGGGGGAAGTGTAAGAGGTTTTATCAGAGGCAAACGAGCTCAGGGCTCTTTTTGCCAAAAGGGAGGAAGAATTGCTTATCCTCGGAACTCGTTCAGAAATGGTATTTCGGGAACAGAGCGACCTTGATGAACAGGTAGCATAGTCTTTGTACGTTTTGCTTTTGTTCTTGCCCGATTTTAGCGCTCAACACTTTCGGGCTGATCTTTATAGCTTAAGGAGAAAGATGCCCTGATGTGGGAAGGATTCGGAGCCAGGGATGCTGAGATCCTTGGATTTAAGCAGTGTGTGAACGAAATAACCTCTGCGAGAGACATCCTCCAAGGGAAGTTATCCTCAATTGAGCATCGCCTTCGGGATGCGAGGGCTGAGAGTAGTAAGTATAAGGATCTCTATGCTGAATTGGTCACCGCACTATCTTCAATTAAGGCTGAAGCAGACGCGCTCGTAACCTCGTAAAAAGACGATACTGCTGCTGCAAATGCCTAGGCCAGGAAAGCAGCTGAGGAGGCCGAGCTTAAACTTTCCCGAGCCTTGGATCATGCTCGATTAATGTCTCGGAGGCAGGATCTCGAGGATATACATGCAGGGGACTTGATTTGTCTGCTGAGATCGAGAGGGTGAAGAACCTAGAAGAGGAATTGGCGGCCATGCTTGCTTCCGAAGATGATTTGAGCAGTGGCTCAGAAGATGATGAAGATGAAGGAGAAGTCCCCAAGAGGGAAGAGGCCGTTGAAGACCTGGGGGCCGAAGGCCAAGCCGCTGGAGACATAACCTCCGAGGGAGCCGTTGAAGGCACACCCCAGCGGTAGATTAGGTTTTCATTTGTTCTTTTTCCTTGTGCAAGGGCTCCGACTTTGAGCTTTGTAAATATGTTCTGTGAGCCTTCATTATTTATAAAAGGCCTTTTGTTATTCCCAGGCATAATTCCTTGTTTTGTTGGAATAAACTTTGATGCTTGTTGATGATTAGTTTGGTGAATCGGACTTCAAAAGGAAACCCTAGGGGTTATAAATTGGCCCTGAGGCTTTTTAGACTGGCCCATGGGCTCTTACGTATTGGGTCGGTACAACCTTTGATATAGCTGGCGACTTGGGCTCTTATGCATTGGGTCTGTACGACCTTTGATATAGCTGGCGCTTGGGCTCTTACGTATTGGCCCTTAGGCGCTTTTTTAGTTAACCATTTAGGGATCAGTCTTCGAGTCGGGTTTTGAATTGAGCTCATCGACCCTTAGATTTTTTAAAATCGTCCTTGAGGCTGTTTAGACTGGCGCTTAGGCTCTTACGCATTGGGTCGGTATGACCTTTAATATGGATGGCGACTTGGGCTCTTACGCATTGGGTCGGTACGACCTTTAATGTGGTTGGCGACTTAGGCTCTTACGTATTGGGTCGGTACGACCGTTAATCGGTTATTTTCGAACTACTTTCGAAGTAATTGGAGGCCTGTGATTTTATGGTGACGGTCGGACGTCTCTGAGTCGCGTTAGTTTGGCCGGAGCCTTATGACAGTGGTCATTGTTTTTGGCCGTAGCCTTTTAGTCCCCGAGTGAGATAACCTCGGCGTCTATATCGAGGGTATGCTTTTTTAGGGCTCTTACAAGTTCGAATATATAGCCTTGACTTTGATATCAGGATTATGCCTTTTTAAGTTCTTAAAAATTTGTTCACGCCTTGCTTGAGGTCTTACAGATTTAATATTGCCTCGTGGAGGTCTTACGATTCATGCCTTGCTTGAGGTCTTACAGTTTTGATGCTTCCTCATGGAGGGTTTACATTGGTGCCTCATGGAGGGTTTATGAGCTCGAAGTTGCCGGCCTTGAGGTCTTATGGCTTCGAGTTTTTGATGGCTCGATGGGGTGACTGTTGATGACAGTCCCCGAGACATCAAAGTTTTTGGTTTTGGAGCCGTTCTTTGTGAAAATAGCAAACTTTTCGGAGTTGTGTTATTAAGGTCTTATAAACTTGACATTTCCTCATGGAGGTTTTAGATAGTTGATATTGCTTCATGGAGGGATTATGCTGTTGATATTGCCTCATGGAGGACTTATGTTGTTGACATTGCCTCGTGGAGGGCTTACATTGGTGGTATTGCCTCATGGAGGGCTTATATTGGTGGTATTACCTCATGGAGGGCTTACATTGGTTCCTCATGGAGGGCTTACAAACTTGAAGTTGCCAGATTGAGGTCTTACAGTTTCAAGTCAGATAGTTCGATGAGCCGACTGTTGAGGACAGTCCCCGAGTCGGGGTTATGCCTTTTTAAGGTCTTATAGCTTTGACGTTGCCTTGTTGAGGGCTTACAAGCTCGAAGTTACCGGCCCTAAGGTCTTACGGCTTCGAGTTTTCGGTGTTAGTCCCCGAGTGTTCAGGGAATTTCTGGCCCTGGGGCCGTTTCTTGTGAAAATAGCAAACTTCTTTGCCGCGCGAAGCATTTTGATGATAAAAGATTCTCCTTCGATTACTTGGTACAATTATATATTTTTCACTATCGAGGGTTCGATTATTCTACGTGGACACGGTTCATTCGACCGTTTGTTCCTATACATCGTTCTCCTATCGAGACCCTCTTTGGAATATTTTAATTTCTTCGAGGAGGTGGTCTCCTGGGGGGATGCCCCTTAGTATTTGAGGTTGATTTAAGAGAATCCTCGAATACTTGTTGAGTTCTCCTTAGGTAGCATATAGATATTTCCTCGTTAAAAACCTTGTTGGTAAAACCCATTTGGATAAAATTCGATACGAGGGAAAAAGAGCGCAACACATGTTTTTAAAATCGAAGGTCTTCGAGTCGAAGGGTGTGCAGTATCTTCCATCGGACACCTGTAAAAATTATTGTGAAGCACATAATGAAAAGGGAGAAAGTTATACCTCAGCAATAATAGCGTCTGAGCATTGATACGCTCTAATTTTTTAGAAGTTGCTCGCCTTCCATGGTCCCGAGTTTGTAGGACCCTTTGCCGATTACTCTGAGGACGCGGTACGGTCCTTCCCAACTTGGGCCCAGTTTTCCTTCGTTAGGGTTTCGAGTGTTTAGGGTGACTTTTCTTAGGACTAAGTCCCCGACTCCGAAATATCGGAGGTTTGTTCTCCTGTTATAGTATCTTTTGATCCTTTATTTTTGGGCGGCCATCCAGACCAGTGAATCTTCTTGCTTTTCATCTAATAGTTCAAGGGCTGTAGTCAAGGCCTCATTGTTTGAGTCCTTGGTGGCATGTCGGAATCTGGCACTTGGCTCTCCGACCTCGAACCCATATACCAAAGAGAACGACGTCTCTCCTGTGCTTGATTTAGAGGTTGTCCGGTATGCCCATAGCACCTCAGGCAGCATTTATCTCCATTTTCCTTTGGTTCTAACTTCTTTTTCAAGTTTTGAATGATGGTCTTGTTTTTGGACTCGGCCTGACCATTTGCACATGGGTGGTAGGGCGTTGATAGGATCCTTTTGATTTTGTTCTTCGAAAAACTTTGTTACTTTGCCTCCGATGAACTGCTTCCCGTTATCACACATTATCTCGGAGGGGATCCTGAATCGGCACATGATGTGGTCCCAGATGAAGTCAATGACTTCTTTTTCTCTTATCTTCTTGTAGGCCTGTGCTTCCACCCATTTTGAGAAGTAGTCAGTCATAAATAGAATAATCTAGCTTTACCTGGCGCCGTTGGTAGGGGACCGACGATATCTACTCCCCATTTCATGAATGGCCATGGGGACAAGACTGAATGTAGTTGTTCACCGGGTTGGTGGATCATTGGTGTAAATCTTTGACACTTGTCGCATTTTTGGATGAATTCTTTGGTGTCCCTTTCCATGCTGTCCCAATAGTAACCTGCTCTGATCACCTTACGAATTAAGGAATCGGCGCCAGAGTGATTTCCGCAGGTGCCCTCGTGGATTTCTCGGAGCACGTACTCGGTGTCTCCCGGCCCTAAGCATACTTCTAGGGGTCCATCAAAGGTTCTTATGTACAGAGTTCCATCTTCCTCGAGTGAAAATCGAGTTGCTCTGGCCCGAAGGGCCCTCGATTCTTTTGGGTCCGTGGGTAGCTTCCCACTTCCCAAATAATTGATGTATTTGTTTCTCCAATCCCATGTCAGGATGGTGGAGTTGATTTCGGCATGGCCTTCTATAATCACCGATTTGGATAGCTGAACAACAGCCCCAGGGAGTATTTCATCTTTTTCGACGGATGATCCCAGGTTTGCGAGTGCATCGGCCTTGCTGTTTTGCTCTCGAGGTATGTGGACCAGAGTCCATTCTTTGAAGCGACGCAAAGTGACCTGAAGTTTATCTAGGTATCGTTGCATCCTGTCCTCTCGAACCTCGAAGCTCCCATTTGCCTGATTTACTACCAGAAGGGAACCACATTTTGCTTCGATGACTTCTGCTCCTAGGCCTTTGGCCAATTCGAGACCTGCAATCATAGCCTCATACTCGGCTTCGTTGTTAGTTAACTTTGCAATTTTTATATATTGTCTAATCAAGCTACCGTAGTTGGCTTCAGAACTATGCCGAGCCCGAATCCTTTCAAGTTCGAGGCACCGTCGGTGAATAGGGTCCATACCCCCGATGATGTGCCCGTTGGTAGTAGAAGTTCTTTTTCTACCTTGGGCACAAGGGCGAGCGTAAAGTCAGCCATGAAGTCCGCCAAAGTTTGGGACTTGATAGCCGTTCGGGACTGATATTTGACATCATATCCCCCGAGTTCGATGGCCCATTTCGCCAATCGGCCCGATAATTCTGGTTTATGCAATATATTTTGAAGAGGGTACGTGATGCGAGACTAAATTGCATAGTTTAACATGTGATATACCTTACATTTTATGCGC